>JAOBYG010021454.1:0-12585 GCA_025403545.1 Epizoanthus stellaris | reverse complement strand
AACAGCTAATGACAATGGCGGCTGCCTGCGACGATCTCTCCAAGATCTGAGCATTGCCGACAACCTACAGCATTTGGCAAATGAGTTATGGCTGCTTGAAAATGGCAAGGGCACAAGTGATGCTTCAAAATGTACAAAATCTGGTAAATTTCGTGGACTTCTAGAACTACTGAAGTCACTTATTGCCGCAGAAGAGCCTTTAACTTTCAGTGAAGCGTATGAAATTTACGATGGGTATCAAACATTTTCGCGCCAATTTACAGCTGGCAAACTAGAATTTCGTGATAATCTGCTTCATCCCGTCCACGGTTTGAGAACATACATACTATTTAAACCGTCTGTTGAACATCTTGGTTTTTTTAGACCCGATTTACCTTCAAACATAGAGCCACTTCTGGAGTGGCTGTTGAACAGTGAATCATATCGAGGTTCAGTTGACGGATTACGAAATGAAACATTTCAGTTAAATGCTTCAAACACCCCGGAAATATTGAATTGTATGGACACTGAATGGGATCGGAAATGTGCTCGAGTGCTTTTAAGTACAAATAGAACACAATCAGAGCTGGAGAGCCTGGGTATTGATGCCAGTAAAACTCGTTTTTCTGCAGAGGCAGTAAAAAGAGGAGTCGAAGAGATGGGAAATGCCATGAAAATGGCCGAAGACAGAGTGAAAGTTCAGTTAATGGAAAAAATTAAATCATCACAAGAGCGGATTCAAAGGCTCTCTGAACTTCGAAGGAAAAACACTGACACGTGGTCATCGCTTCACCTCTCAGAAATTGACCAGATGATAATAAAAGAAGAAAATAATGTTAAAAACAAAGAAGACCTGTTGGAGAATGACGAAAAAAGAGAAAGATTTCGAGCTATCTGTAAGAGAACGGCACAAGGATCAATGGAGAAGAACAGAGTAAAACGAAGACGCCTTGGAGCAGGTCCACCAGAGAAAATTGACTTGGAATGTGAGGAGTTCATTGCTAAGGCAATAGAATCAAAAGTCACATATCACGGACGGAGACATGACGCTGTCATGTATACAAACAGACGAGTAAAAGGGCGAGATCTTCTCGATATTGCAAATTTCAACCTTGTTGCGAGAAACAAAACACCCATAAAATCAGCCGTTACTGCCTGGAACCGCTCAAAACCAAGAAATATACGAAGTGCCCTGCAGAGTAAGCGTCACAAAGGAAGTGGTCTTTTTTGTACAAAAAAGCCACCTAAAACTGAGGACATATACAACGAAAACACACATTACCAACGTGCACACGTCAAAGGTATTCAGCACTCCTTCTTTGGATCACCAGCAGCAAACAGCAGACCGTTTTGCTTAATGCGCTCAATGGACGACAAAGCATATTTACGCCCAGGAACGTCTGAAGGTTTTCTCAAAGGTTAGGAACTCACGAATACTGACAATCTCTGCCGCAGATCGTGCCAGAAAACTGCCAAAATACGACTGGCCCGAAAGTTTAGTATATGTGACACCATCAACTCACAGAGTTTTCACCAAGGCGCCTGTTTGTATAAAAGATGAAGAAAAATTGGTAATGGACACAGATCGTCATTTTGTAGTAGTGCGTCCAAAGGCAATTGTTGATTCATCTGGGACTACGTGGGCAAACGAAACGCAGCGGTTACGTTTGCAGTTTCCATCTGATTTTGAAGTCGACCCAGAGATCGTCAACTCACCCATATACAGCAAAGGCTTTAGAACACTGTGTGCAGCATTGCACGATGACATATATCTATTCAGCGATATGACCGAGAAAAACGATATTCTTAAGGTTGCACTTCAGTTTGATCAGAAATACAAAAAGTATGAAAACAAAAGAATTGAGCACCTAGAGACTCGGGTGGAAAGGGCAAGTTTAGAGTGGCAGGTTGCCAGCTTGAACGAGAACATTTCAGAGTTTGAAATGACAAAAGCTCACAAGCTTGTATCTGATTGTCGTTTGCTGGTTCAAGAAGCACATAATAGTTTAGAGCAATGCTTAACAGGATTGCCAATGTGGGAAGCATATCAAGCACTTCTTGTGAGGAGTCAAGATATTTTAAATTTTGTAAATTATCTCAACTTACCTCCAGTACGACCCAAATGGGCAGACTTAACAGATGCTGGGCCAGGTGTTGGGATCAGTAATTTGGAGGTACGTTTCAGAGATGCGGAGTTTGCAAGGGTTCATTCCAGTGACTATAGGGTGAGGGTTCACAGGTCAAGAGGTGATAGTGGCCAGAATGAAGCCGAGAGAACTAACTCCGCAATTGGAGACAGTATAGTCGATGGTGGGACAATCGACTGGAACTTTTATAAAAGGTTCAATGACCTGACTGATCAAGAGGTACAAAGTCTCAGTTTAGACCAATATGAAAGTTATGAAAAAGAACGAATGCAGAAGAATGCCTGGCACGTGGCTGAAATAGTAAAGGAGAGGATTGATGATGCCCCAGTTCTTGGCAACTTTCTTGTAGGTCTCTTGGCAGAGAAAGATGGACAAAATAATTTCTTTTTCAACAAAGAGTACCTAAATAAGTACTTCGCATCATCTGTCGGCCAAAAGAATGAAGTTCCAGGTGCAAGTTATATGAAGAAAATTCAAACTTTTTTTGATCAACACTATCAATTAGGTGAACTGTACATGGAGTTCGTTTTCCAGTCATGTAAATTATCTTGTGGCGAGATATGTGAGCACTGTTCTAAACGAACCAGAGTAACACCATTTACGGTCTCATCCATTCCTCAACCCATTCCTGACAAAGAAAAACCGTTTCATTTTAAAAATGTTTTTGATACACCAACTGAGAAGGATGGAAAGCCAAGAGCTCCTGATGACTGGCAACCTCGTGCAAATATTAAGCGTTTATGGAATGACGTAAATCAGGAGTAAATCAGAGGTTGATAAATTTTCTAACACATTTTCAGTTGATTCCAATCTTGTACAAGATTATGTGAACCATCTGGATGAGCTGGAGAAAGTGGCTGGTGTTAGAAAGAGAGAAAGAGCAAGGACAAAGCAACAGAACATAAAGAAGAAAGTCTATGACTGGAGAAGTTTAGTGCAGTCAGATCAAATCAGAAAACTTCTTGTCAGAGATTTAGACAAATATTTAACTCACTATCATTTGTCCACTTCTGGCAAAAAGGCAAAAACATTTTCTCGAATTATGGCTCATGTTCTTAGGCAAGACATGGATACTGACGAAATCAGTGATTTTGATTCTGATTCAGAAACACATTCTGATCATGAAGAGCACGAATCAAGTGAAGAGAGTGGTGTTGAAGGAGATGAAGATGAGCAAAGCACAGAAGCAGATGTTGTGATTGCTTCTGTATTTCCAAACATGCACAGTTCAACCTGTTATTTAACTGAAGATGATCCATTGTTTAATATTTTTCATTCAGATTCGGAATCAGAAACATATTTTGAGGGTTTCTAGAATACTGTATATAGAGCTTGCAAATATATTATTAAATACTATGTGCCAAATACATATTAAACTACAGATGTTTCTCTCACGAAAAAATTCCCATCACATTCTGACAAGGTATCAATAATTGTACATTACAGCCTGTTTCAAAATATGTTGCATTTTCTGACGGGGGTATGAAAATAAAGTGCTAGAAGTCATACGGGGCTTGGAATTTTTTAGGGCTGATACTGCGGGGTTTGGAAAAAAATGAAGAACTCTACTTGTAAAAATTTTGTCCAACCCGGTATACTCTATAAATGATGAACGGTCCCTTAGATTCAATCAAACTTTGAAAATTAGCTGCTGCTACTGCTACTGCTACTGCCACTACTACTACTGCTGCTGCTGCTGCTGCTACTACTACTACTACTGCTGCTACTGTTACTACTACTACTACTACTACTACTACTGTTACTACTTCTACTACTACTACTGCTACCACTACTACTAGTGCTACTACTGCCAGCTGCTACTGCTACTACTACTACTGTTACTACTACTACTGCTACTACTACTATACTACTACTACTGCTACTATACTACTGCATACTACTACTACTACTACTACTACTACTATACTACTACTACTACTACCTCCACTACTACTGCTACTACTACTACAACCACCACTACTACTGCTACTACTGCTACTACTACTACTACTGCTACTGCTACTGCTACTACTGCTATATTAATAAATTAATAGATTAGCAGAGATCAAGAACCACCCTGCTATAAACTCAGATAATAAAGATCTATACATGTACTGTAAAGGATTTTGCAAATTAAGTACATACATAACAAGCTTTACAACTTACTGTATATTATTTGAGAATGAAAGTTTCCAAGTCTAGAACTACCAAAAAGGAGGTACAAACGATATGAAACTGAAAACAGAATCACTTAATGACTAATATCTGAAAACAATTTAGTGTGTAGAGATTTAGCAATATATGTCAGTCTTCTACTTACACTATCAATACAAAACAAGTAGTTTGAAATGAGAATAAAGGAAGTGACCAAAAACACCAAATTTGCATCGATGAAATGTCAAATTCTCCAAAGCTGTTTTGTTG
The DNA here is from genome assembly GCA_025403545.1 of Epizoanthus stellaris. Classification (NCBI taxonomy): domain Eukaryota; kingdom Metazoa; phylum Cnidaria; class Anthozoa; order Zoantharia; family Epizoanthidae; genus Epizoanthus; species Epizoanthus stellaris. The sequence goes on along the minus strand of JAOBYG010021454.1, from coordinate 8,035 downwards.
AAACTGTACATACCGTATTTACCCGTGTATAATACGCGCCCGTGTATAATACGCAGCCTGATTTTGAGGCCTATTTTGAAAAAAAATAAAAAAATTGCCCAAAAATGCTCCTAAACAAACATGAAAACAATTACTGTAAAACTGTTCAAATGCTTTTATTTACATGAAGTTTAGAGACCTCCCATCACATTTAAGCAAATATGTTGCTTGTTTGGACGTAATTTAGTGCGAAAATGCGCTCAGAAAACACGAATATCACGGAACTCCATCGCGTGGCGGCCATATTTGAACCTGCAAATCTTGTGGTCAGCAGATTCTATATCAGTGGTGCAATAGCCAAGATGGCGGCAACTCACGAGGGAAAGATTTTGTGCGTGTTTTTAGCTCAAATTCTTCAAGCTTTTGGAAAATTGAAGGATTTTGATGACAACGAACTGGAAAGGAAGGCATTTACAAGTTATTTTATCTGTTTTGGGGAAATCAAAGTACCAGAAACACTAAATATGTGACAGGAAAGTTCTTCGTTAAAATGCGTGATTTTGTCTTCAAGTTGAAGTTGTGCCTAGTCAGTAATAAACCAACAACAGATACCTAGGTATTTTTTATTAACCAGTCTTTACTTTGTATGTGTATTAGCAGCAGTTTGAGTTTAAGTAGTGCTCTTGATTTATTCACTTTGATTTTCACTTTTGTTTTTGTTGTTATGCAAATTACTTCTTGCCAAATCCAAAGTTTCCGTGTATATAATACGCATGTTGATTTCGAAGGCAAATTTCTGGAAGAAAAAGTGCGTATTATACACGGGTAAATACGGTATAAGCACATGATTAGGCGTATTTTTGGGGGAACTGGCTTATTAGGGGGGAGGGTATGTCGGCTAATATTTTAAGTTTATAGACAAAGTATTAATACTAATAGTAATAGGGCTGAAAATGATCCTAGTCAGTGACAGACCTCAGTATCTGGGATTGCCTATTGAGACCAATCTATAGATACAGTAGATATCTGTGGACATCATGGTGGTAAAGAGATGCAGGAGTTGAAGTGCCGAGGTGTACTGGATAAGCTACACATTATCTGTGACCACACACCAGACATATAGAGCACCAGAACACTGTCTCCCTTATTCCTCAAGCACAGGTCCTCCTGCACTCAGGGACCAACCATATATAGATTAGTATACAAATTAACCAACAGAGACATGTAAATTAATTTTAGTCAGTGACACCATTATTGTATGTCTGCTGTTTTGTTAGGGCTCTAGTGATAAAAGTCGATCAAGAAGTGACAGAAAGAGGGAAGACAGACCAAAGGAACGGTCGAGTCACAGGGACGATGATCATGAGAGGAGAGAAAGAAGATCTGAAAGAAAGGTAATTATTATTGGCAGTTTATATAGCACAGTGGATTGACACAGAAACAGTCATCACACACCAAATGAATATTATAACTAAAACCTGCAGAGTTATAATAACTATTATTATTATTATTATTGTTATACATGTACATGTACAGTTCAGATTAGAAAATGCATTATACATGCTTTTTAAAATAAAAATTTGTTAAAAAGATATTGTATGACATAGTTTCATTGTTGCCAGTGCTGTGACAGTACTACAAGATGAGACTACTAGGAAATGTTAGTAATTGACCAATTACTGCTGCAATACATTCATGATGCCTTATATTTGTTGTCACAACCGAGTAGCAGGGTACCCCATACACTATAACCTAGGCCACTTGGAGCTGACTGCCTGTGACGTACACATTGTTAATCCAACCAATGAGATTGAACCATTCCCATGCTTTGTCTGAAATTAAAATCCCAACTCCAATTTATTGTGTTGCTGTGAGTGGCTGCACAGCCCTTTCTCAAGTGGCCCTGATTTCAGTAGTTTTTGCACTGTACATGTATGAAACTATAAACTGAAGCTGATTTCAGTGAGGTGTGTTTTACAATGTCAGTACAAGGTATATATTTGTTTTGAAGGTATGCATTATATATGTAAACAGTACAACCCTATTCAGACTGGGCTTTTTGGGGGTTTTTCTTTGTTTTATGGTTATACTATTTTTTTAAAACTCTTTCGAAGACAATTTTGTGTAGTGACTTAACTTTCACTGTTTAGAATGCAAAAATGCTCATAATAATTGAAGAGCTCAGTGCATAAACGGCCTAAGTGACCTTTTTAGGTCGATTTTTGAAATTCATGAAATTCATGAAATTTTTGCACTTTTATGCACCTAAAGTGTCTGGTAAGGCTATATTAGCAATACTAAAAGGTTTGTAGGATCTACCATGACTAGAAACCCTCCAAATTGCTGATAATCTTGCCATTTTTTAGTTAGAGAAAAAAATTCAGCGTTAAATGGATCCACCACACGGTGTAACCTTAACTTAGCTAATAATGACCCGAATCGAGTTCGGTTTGCACCAAAGTAGAGATAGATGAAGTCACACTTCCAACATCACAATGATTGGCCACAACTAAGTTCGAAGTTTGAGTTTTGGCCAGAGATTCCTCGCACTCGTGGCAACCTAAGTTACATTTTATAGGTATAGAGGACAACTTAGGCATGAAAAATACAGAGATTTCTAAGTTTATAGAAATTTGAACTGAAAAGGTCACTTAGGCCATTTATGCACCGAGCTCTTCAATTGTTACCTCGAAATATTTTCCCAGGCTTTTTACCTTTTTCTTCCCAAACTTCTGTAAAAAATATCTTATAGCTTCATTGTTGTCACTTGCAATAAAGATTTTCTTTGGTGGCAGCAGTGAGTCAAATATCCTTCCTGCTTGCTCAGCCCAAGTTTCTAATGACACAAGTTGTAACTGTTCTGTCTCAGCCCAGTGGTCAGTTCCTCGTATATGTACACCTAGGATGTCATATCCCACCATGTAATCCTTGTAGAATATGCCAACCTCATCTCTGATACTCTTCTGTACCCTGATGTATTTCTTCAGGAGATTATAAACCCACCCTCTTACTTTTCTTGTTATGGTATCAAAATTCTCAAAGCCTGATACATTTCGTTTCTGAAAGCTCAGGTTCAGTACAGGCTTAGGTGTAAATTGTTTATGTGTTGTACTGTCTAGAATGTCTTGGGTTTTCCACCAAGAGTTGAATAGTTCTTCATCTGGGACTGGAAAACTGTAAATAGTACCAATAATGCAGATGACATTTTTGGCTTGTTTTTCAATGCCTGGGTTAATAGGTTCAAAATACCACTCCCATGAATTAAACAGAGAATTATTGCTGCATACAGCACCACAGTTTTTCCACTGGACACTTGGAGTTGCACTGTGGAGTGAGCATAATACCAGGTGGTCTAGAGTGGCCAGGAGGAGAGCAGCGAGTCCCATGTTGTCACAGTCCAGTATTGAGACCTCTGACACACAAGCTGTATTATAACCTTCTTTAGCTTGACTATTAACTCTCGCTGCAATTAAATAGTCGCTTGTTAGAACTGTCTCAGTAAGATGTTTATTACTATTCTGTGAGTCTGGGTTTCGTTTCTCTTTTTGTGCGACTGGCAGTGGCATTGTGATTGTGATTGTCAATCTGTTGCCAGTTTCTTTTTGTCCATTGCTTTGAATTGGGGAATCTGATCCAACTGTTACACTGGCATTTGTCTGCAGATGATCGGTATCTTTAGGAATCACAGCATTTACAAACTCCCGCGGGTCAAATACACCATCAGCTTCAACATAGTGCGGTTCATAGTGATAGTGACGTCCAAATCGGCCATTCAACAACCACCATGAAGATATAACAATTATGGGCGCATACACTAAAATTAGCACTTTTACATGCCAAGAATACCTCAGGCTCATAGTTGCTTTCCTGACTAAACGATCGTGCAGTAAATGTAATATTTAAAATATATTCATGCCAAATTTGAAATTCACCTGCTGCACACCGCCATTTTGCTTTCTTTGAGGCTCCTGGGAAGCTGGGAACAACTTTACTTTCAGCCAATAAAAGACTGGCACTAGAGGGAAGTTGGCCAATCAGATTCAAGACGAAATGTTCAAAATGAAACATGGCGGACATTTTGGGTTTGTTGTCAACTTCAAACATGCGACATTTGCAGTGAAGCTGTAATGTATCTAAATTCTAATCACATATATTAACACTGTAAAAAACGAATGATTGTGATTGCATTTTAAAAATGAAGAGATGAAACGAAGCAGTTGAACGTAAAATATGGACGTGGAAAGGAGGGAAGATGAAGGTAAACATGCACCCAGGTTTGAATTTCAATTTGTGTTCTGAATTTATTGATCAATAATTAAAAGTAATTATTACGAGCTATTAAAAGCATTGAAGAAGATGCAACTACAAGTGTGCAGAAGAATACTAAGACATGTATTGGAGCAGATACAAAGATGTCAAAGATCAATTTGCTTTTGCTTATTAAGATCTATTAAATATAAAAACCAAAACCCAGCAAGAGTCGACAACGCGATGATTTAATTTATTTTTTAAAAATTAGAAATTTTCTGCATTTATAGTGTACATATCTAGCATTTAGTAGCAATATGTATTCCATATGATGAGCTTCTGATTCTATATATTCAGTGAAGAACGCAAAATGAAGGTAGAAATCCAAGGCCATGTTTTGTTATTTTGTTATTTTTTAAATCTTAGACTAAATTTTCGTCAAGAAATCGGCGGTTGCTAAGGGAATTATAATAATGAAGCAAGATTCATAGCGATCAACTCTCACCACAAGGAGAACGAACGTACCAGACTTATTTCACAATAATATTGAGCCTGTACGAAATGTCGAATGTGGAGAGAACAAAATTGACTGTAATTTGTTTCCAAGGAAATTTGCAAGAAAAGTGTGTTTTGCAATTAAATTTTATATTTGTCTCATGATGTCAGATTCTGGCACCAGCAGGTGCATGATGTGACAGTTTTCCACATTTTAAGACAGAACTAAATGAAAACTATGAAAGATACTTTTCCTTGTATAATTTGCAAAATCGGAGTATTTGGTATGGAGTTATTATATTTTAAGAACCAAAAGTAAAAAATATACTTTATTTTAGTTGTGCTGAAAATATACATAAAATTATCTAAAAATGCACAAGGGAGGACACAACAGGGTATAACCCTAACCTAGGCATCCTCCCAATCCCAACCTATCCCATTAATGTAATATCTCTCTCGTCCCCTTACTCCTCCCTACTCATCCGCAAAATATACACCCTTCTCACCCATTGCATGTCTATTGAGTTAAACAGAGTTAAAAGTTCAGCAACAAATTCTAAAACCAACAGATGCGAGATCTTGCACAGAGTTGCACTTGAAAGCGATTGAGCGCCACAAACGGATATCACAACTTTTGGCATCCTCCATTCAGAGCGTGTGCACATATTAATTGATTTGTGATTTGAAGCACCATGATATAAGTTTGTGATAAAGATGGTGCAAGCTAGTATGTGCTTAACAAAAAAATCAATATCCTTAGCAACTAATGCAAATATGCAGGTCCCTTAAGTTATTGCTCAGGGAATTACATCTCAGGCAGAAAATCTCTTAAAAACTTATAAACCTGAATTTGAAGGGACCTACAATGACAATATATATTGGTCATCAACAGGAAATTTAAAAAAGAGTAGCAAGCCTCATAGAAAAATATCCCATCGATGAATATCTTATTCCTCAATTAAATGCCTTCCCTCGATCAAGCATCCCTTCAATTAAGCACCCCCCTAGGATATGAAGTTTGAAATAAGCTCCGCCCTTGAATAAGTGCCCCCTCATAAACTTCCTCCACTCTTTACTAAGAAACAGTATGAGAGAATGTGTGAGTTAAAGAACTGAATGTTGAGTAAGAAACACGACCAGGCCACACCTAAGAACTCTGTACAGCAAGCCAGTAAGAGAGAATGTATGAGTTAAAGAACTGGATGTTGAGTAAGAAACACAACCAGGCCACACCAAAGAACTCCGTACAGCAACCCAGTAAGAGAGAATGTATGAGTTAAAGAACTGGATGTTGAGTAAGAAATAGGACCAGGCCATGCCAAATACATTGTAACTCTGTACAGCAAACCAGGCTGTAAAACTCTCATCGTTATTACTATATCCTTGATGCAATGCCTTCAAAATTTAAAGTTTTATCATCTAAGAAAATATGAACTCCTAGTCAAAATCTTTTTTCTTGATTAAGTGCTCTCCTCAATTAAGTGTCCCCCTGAATAAGTGTCCCCTTTTCACATGAAATTTAAAGAAGCACCCGGGATGCTTCCTTGAAGACCAAAATACATTATGCTTAACATACCAGCATGTTTATATAATAACATTTACATATCAAATAATGATATTTGCAGGTTTTGTGGAAATTGCAAATGAGCTTCTTTCAAAGTGTGGTATCAAGGGCAAGATCGCTGACCTTCAGGAGTGTGGTGATGCTTATTTTGTGAATGTTTACAGAGGCTTGCTGGGTAACGACCTGAAAGGTAAGGTTTCCCACTGAATTATAGGTGGGGCAATTTACACCACAGTTTGAGAAAGCTATGACAGGAACCATCTGGACTTGATAGACAATGTGAAATGCTGAGAACCCAGCAAACTCGAGCCATTTTACCCCTACTGCATTATTCATATAATAATATATATATACATACTAATCAGTGACACACAAACACATACATTGCATACAGTGATATACACATACATACCGGTACATAATATGTAGGGGTATAATTATACAGTAATAATTTAATACATATGTACCTACATACATATTAATTATGTATGTACATACATAACGTACCACGGGACGGTACCTGCGGGTCAAAGCCATATGGTCTCGCAACAAACAACCTGTGTGACCCAAGGGCATCATCCCGTAGCCCATAATGTCCCATATGGGGCATCTTAAAATTGTTTGATTGGACTGTTCTGCTGCCCTGTAAAGTGTCCCATGTTATGTTTCATCCGAACACCCAAACATTGAAAAATGAGTTGAGAAAATAAATACTACAGTTGTACAATGGAGTTTCTTTCTTTACTAACTTTGAAATGTTTAGGTACATGAAAATGATGAAATTATCTTTTGTCATTGAAATTAATATATGATTGATACAGATTAGCCTGCGTGAACAGACCCGTTTCTCTTGCGCCAGACCCAGGCCCCCCGGTCTGAGTGAGAGAAAAGGATCTGTTCACGCAGGCTAGATACAGATTTGCATGATGAATTCTCAATGCAGTTTTTAATCGTTTGTCTTCTCAGGCATTATAAACAATCCATTAACAGTGCGTGACCAAATCCATAACTGTCAAACTGTGATTGATGTACTTGCTTCTGAAGTGCTTAATGTGGATCTTTCTCACATCACTGGAGCAAACATTGTAAAGAAAAACCGTTGTGGCATCAGGAATCTCCTAGAAATACTTGCTGGCTTGTTGGAGTTTTTTGTAGAAGCCACAGATGAAGGAATATTAGGTAAGACTAAGATGAAGGAATGTTAGGAAAGACGAAGGAATATCAGGTACTTGAGTTTAATGCTGATGAACAAAATTTAATATGATCAGCAGTGGATATGCTGAACATTATATTCAAAATATTTTCTCTCAGATTGAATTCTCGCTTTTGAGTTCTTGCTTTGTTATTTGGAATCATATAAAGGCCTGTACCATTTTTGCTGTTGCTAATTTTAGAATTTCTGGGGATTATGTTTAAGGGTGTAACAATACATCGAATTATTAATGTATTGCAATTGTGAGTGTCCCAATAGTGATGTATCGGTCACAAATTAAACTATCGATGCTATCACCAAGTGTGCTTAATTCTAATAGTAGGCAAATAGACTACTGTACTCTTTTATCCTTGACTGGAAAATGTATGAAAAACCCAATTCCCAGCTTGTCCATGCTGTTCACTGCTGTAAAACCAATAAAACGAAATTGCATAACTTAGCAATGCTTAAGTACAGTCTGTGGAAACACCACCAATTTAACTGATCACTTGCGAAGGAAGCACCCTGAACATTTGAGGCAATTGGAGACCATGGAA
>JAOBYG010021343.1:0-12591 GCA_025403545.1 Epizoanthus stellaris | reverse complement strand
ACTGTTGCAGCAATCGGTCATGGTAAGTAAAAATTTTCCTGTTATTTTTATTTTTGAGTAATTTAGGTAAAAAGTGGGGATGCAGAGAATACGCCATATGGCGTATTTGGGGCTGAGAGGGTTAAGGCTAAAAGTCGGCCTAAATTGTTCTTATTTCAAATTTATTCAAAAAAGGCCAAAAGCCAAAAAAGGATCCAAAACGTAACCATTCAAATAATATTCCACAATCATACATTGAGTCATTTCAACAACGCGTACAAGAGGTTTTCGATCGAAGGATGTTGACTCTCAAATCGCAGCCAAAAATGGAGCGCGTCGCTTTTGTGTAAAATTGCTTGAATTCATTATTTCATCTGAAAACATATGGACTGGCTTTTATCGCTCTGAACCTCGGCATGAGATTGTTTTTCATTTGTTCTTAGCATTTAGTAAAATTTGAGCTCAGTGTTCTTATAAAGGGTTGTTCTTATAACAAGAGAATAAAGTTTGCTGTTCGAGCTACTCCCGGTGGCATTTTTTAGTACAATATGGCATCCATGCTAGAAACATTGCTTGTGGTTATAGGAACAAGCCTAGGGTGGATGCCAACTGCAAAGATGACGTTTAAAGGGGAATATTAAGTGGGTCATTTGCATATGAAGAAAAGGGCGTGGTCATAGTTGGAAAACATCCTTTTGTGTTTGTTGTTCGGCACGATTTTGTCAAATACCACAGAAACAATTACAAGTAAACACAACTCAGTTGTTACTCCCATTTAGTTTTACAACTTGTGACAAAATAGGGTAAATATCTCTTTTTACTGCCTAACAACAACACTGATTCATATAACAACTATCGGCATAGTTGATTTAATCACACACTTCATGAAAAAGTATTGTAACTCTTTTGACATTGCAATTTTGATAAATTTGTTTGAAAAGCTAATTTGCTGTTACTTAGCAACAAAAAATGTCATTGTTTCATTCAAAATACTTAAGGGATCTGCGACGTCAAGAAATCAGCTGTTACGAAGGGAATTATAATAATGAAGAAAGATTCCCAGCGACCAACTGTCACCACGAGGAGAGTGAATGTGATATTTCAAATTTATTCAAGATATTTTTTCTGTTGATGACGTCATACATTGTGTCACTAGCCTAAACTTAAAACAATAATGGGACCTTGCACGAACATAGAAAGAGAACAAAGTTGACTGCAATTGATTTAAAAGAAAATTTGTAACAAAATTATGTTTCGCAATTTCTCACTTATGTCTTAATGCGTCAGATTCTGGCGTCAGCAGGTGCATGATGTGGCAGTTTTCCACATTTTTAGAAAAAAATGAAAAAATATGAAAACATACTTTTTTTGTATTTGCAAATGGTAGATTATAAATAAATGACTCAAATCGGAGCATTCGTTATGGAGTTATTACCTTTTGAAAGAACCGAAAGTAAAAATCCACAAATCTCAATATCGTCCAATCAAAGCGCGCGCGCGCTCAATTCGTGATTCGAAGCACCATATTCGTGATAAAGATGGCGCAAGCGCGAGGTTAACGAAAAAAATTAACTTCGTTAGCAACCTTGGCGTCGCAGGTCCCTTAACGATCAGAAAGTTATAACTTGTACTTGCATCCCTTTTACCTCGATACAATAGTAAGATAGGTAGCATAACATTTCGTTTCTGTTCCTATTCAATATTGTAAACGTTTACTGACATCCACAGTACAAACACTAAGATCTAGAATAGGTAAAGTAAAATGGATTCCTTCAAGAGCTGGAGACTAGTCCCCACTCCCAATCAACACATGTCGACGCATGAGGTAATGTACCATGTGAACAGAAAATAAGGTGCCTTACGTTAAAAGTTTCATTGCCATGTTGTTTCTTGTTATATGAAAATGTTCTGACCCCGTTAACCCAATGTGCGAAAATATGCTAGCGTTTTGTATTTATTTGGATGTTTAATTTACATGAAGATATTGGCGACCCTTTTGAATTTTCTAAGGTCCGAAAGAGAGGGAAATTGTGGTCTTCATTTATCTTCCTTCGGTAACATGTTGCCATGCTTGGCAATCTTCAATCACACAAACTAGGCTCATTGGGGCCCTGTATACTTGACTGACATGTCTATGCTCCCCGATACTGCACCTGACTGAGTCTACAATGTATTTGATGCAGCAAAACACAGTGATGGTATTTTCAACCAGTTATCTCCTAATCAAGGTCTCAAATGGCTGAAACATTCGTTTAAAGTGGCTGATGGCTTTATTGGCATAACAAGAAATGACTCTGCTCGAAGTAAATTGTGTTTGCGATAGTTGTTGATGAAGCAGCAGCCCCAACCAGAAATGGCTCCTTGTCATCAGGTTTATTAAGAGACGAAAACGATGTCATCCGTTTGATGGAAGAATTGAAGCGGTGCAACGTATTTACACAATCAGATGAACTTTCGTATATAACTACCAAGGATATAGCCTCAAATAATATAAATGATTCGTTTTTACGCAGTGCACGGCGGGGAATATCTTTGATGAAGTAGCTTTTTCAAGAGAGAATAATCAGTAAAGAACTTGCAACAAATGTGAAACTTTGACGCAACAGTTCACAGACTTTTGCATTTATCTCTCGGAAATTGTTACCAAGACAATGCAAGTAGAGTCATCAAAGCCAGCAAAAATATTTTTCACAGACTGCTTATAGCAATAGATGCAGGAAGAAAAGCAGACCTCACGTTGGCACTGCATCATCAGTTGTCACAAGTACCTCTTTCGTTGGCAGATCTGAGATGGGGTGAAATATAACAATTACAACAAAGGCAAATCTTGAAGACAGAACTAATACTCGATCATCAATTGCAAACAACAGCAAGCGCACGTGTGTGTCAGCTGTTGGGCCAGCATTGATTCAAGCTGTAGGAAAGCCAGTCGCAGCAAAACGTTTTGGCGACCTTGCTGATGTGTTGTGCAATGATTTGTTGAATACGGGAGAATACGGAATTTTGAAGAGTTTTGTGTGATATTTGAAGCTATATCAAGAAAAAGGTGGATGCCATGTTCTACCAAAACATGCCATCAAAGATCTTTCCTAGCCACATTTTGGATTTTGGCACCATACTGATATCTGACATTTTTCATTGCTAAGTAACAGAAAATTAGCTTTCCGAGCAAATGAAACATTTATCAAAATTGTATTGTCAAAAGAGTTACAATACGTTCCTTTTATAAAGAAAGAATCTCCAAAATATAATATGTATGAATCAACTGTTATCTAGAAACGATGAAGCAAAATGGATTTAAAATCCTTTCTAACCATCTTTCTTTTGTGGCATTTGTTATTTTTGGTATCAGCGTACAAAGTTTGGAATATAAACCATTTACTGTTGAGAGTTATGCCTTACATGGACATAAGTCAAGTGCCGAATATCAAACATGCGTAAAACCTTGTAAAATGGAACCCACTTGTATCTCGGTGAATTTTGGCGGTTCACTTGACGGTATGGGCTGCTGTACACTGAACGACTGTGGGGTGGAGGATGAGGAAGATAAGGACAACTCTCTGATCTTTACACCGGGATGTTGGTACCAGCAGGTGAGACCCACTGAGGCTGTTACAAAGAAGGTGGGATTTTCTCTATTTTGTCATATTCCTGTTGTGAGCAGAGGAAAGAGGAAAGAAGTTGTGCTCTTAAGATAAAACCACGTTCGATGAATTACACCGAAACATGTTCTAACAAGTACAGATTTTGAGCAGATGCTTTTCATGAGAAAAAGCTAAGACATTTTCTTCATTTTCCTGTGGTTGAATGAAGTTATGCGCAATGGATATAGGGAATATATATGTTTCTGAACATTTACTTTGTTTTGAATTTCGAACAAAAACATTGTTTTTGAGCGGCTCTTATAGTTTCCAATTATTGATAAACCTTGAGGTTCCTCCGTAGGAACACGCAGCATATGCTGATAATCCTCACAGTTCGTGACGCTTGCTAATTGAGAGTGATGAACTCCAGTTAACCTACAGGGAATTGCAGAACGCGGCAGTAAACCATGCGCATCTTTTACCGTTTGATCAGTCGTTAAAGATCATTCCGTTTTCCACAACTACTTCTGTCACGGCAATTCACTCTTCCTATGTGTTGGAAAAAATAACCTCTATGCTGTCTATTTATTTATTTATGAGGAAAGGTCGGTTAAAGAGTGTTCACAAGGATCCACAATTTTCATTTGTTCTCCTAAGCTTCCGCTCGAATTTACAAAATCATTACAAATTACGATATATGCTCCCAATAAATTATTCTTTCTTTCCTTTTATGAATATTTTCATTGAATTGAATTGCTTACTTGATGCCATTTGCCTATATATTTCTTGTTCTCCTATAAGCTTCCACTCGAGTTTATCACAGAAGTATTGCAAAAGCAACTTTTTTACCAAACGTTTAAGAAAGCCAAGATTACTATTAAGAAAAGAAAGCCAACGTTTTTAAAAGCTAAACGTTTTTAAGTTGCATATTTTCCAAAAACCAAAGCGCATTGCCGAACAACTTTTAGGGCAATTTTTGTCTCCCTATCATAAATTAATTACCACTGCAAGTATTTAACAATAGTATAGTCATAAAATGATCCACAACGTAACCATTCAAATACATTTCACAATTCTAAAAAAACTTTCAGCCATCTCAACAACACGTACGAGAGGTTTTTGAGTCACAAAAACGACGGGAAAATGGAGCGCGTTGCTTTTGGGCAAAATTGCTAATTTAGTCATGAATTCATTATTTTATGTGACCGATTTTTATGGTTTCGAACCTCGGCCTCAGCTAGTCCTTAATTAGCATTTAGTAAAGTTTTAGCCTCAGTGTTCTTATAAACAAAGCGTATAGAGTTTGCTGTTCGAGCTACATTAGCCAATTAATACGATGCAATAACACAACCGTTCCTACATCATATAGTGTACACAAACTCCATGCTTTGCAAGATGAATATAGTCACCTCCCCATTGTGCTCATTTTGTAATACTTCAGTAGAAACTCCGTTTCATCTGTTTTGGGAATGTAATGTGACAACTTTCTGCTGGGTATCCTTTTGCTACTGGCTCAGCAAGGCACTAGTTAGATAGAAGTTTATCTGTAACGTCTTTTGAAATATTTTTTGCTAAAAATATAGAGAAACCTAATACCCTCATAAACCACATGATACTAATTGGAAAAATGTATATTTTTCAATGCAAAATAGCAGAAAGTATGCCAACTCTTTGCCATTATATAAACCAAATAAGAAATATTGAAAAGACTGAGAACCAAATCGCCCTACAAAACAACAAAATGCTCTTCCACAAGAAGAAATGGAAGGATTTGCATTCTCTTTCCTCTTGAAGTAAACTAATAGATATACAAAGTTACCTACGCCACAAGCATTACAAACTGTATAGAATTTTGAACCCGGCTCAATATTCATCTGTAAAACTGAAGATGTAGACTGATCGAATACGCATGTAAATATGACCAACTCTGTAAAACTGTAACCTTTATTTTTAACATATAAATAAAATAAAAGAAGCAGGGGAGTAAAATTTTGAAAAAAATATAAATAAATAAATAAATAAATAAAATAACACAACCGTGTACCGTAAAAGTAACTACAACGTGTACTCGTTTGAATACTAAAACAGTTTCTTTTGTTATTCTGTTCCTTCTTGATTGCTATCAGTTACTATGTTCTTATTGAACGAAGAGTGTCCATTGTTATTCGTTTATTGTTTTCCAACGAGATCGGCAATCAAACTCAACTGCAGGATGAAGTGCCTCTCATCAGCACCTTTCGTGTTCAATATCCTTCAGCAAGTTGTCATACAGCTTTTTGCTGTTATCTAGAAACGATGAGCGCATTGCCGAACATATTTTGGGGCAATTTTGTCTCCCTATTATAAATTAATTACCACTGCAAGTATTTTAGCAATAGTAATAGTATAGTCAAAAAAAGATCCAAAACGTAACCATTCAAATACATTTCACAATTCTACAAAAACTTTCAGCCATCTCAACAACACGTACGAGAGGTTGTCGATCGAAGGATATTGAGTCACAAAAACAGCTGGAAAATGGAGCGCGTCGCTTCTGCGGTAAAATTGCTAATTTAGTCTTGAATTAATTATTTTATCTGAAAGCATACAGGATTCGAACCTCGGCCTGAGCTAGTTCTTAATTTGTTCTTAGCATTTAGTAAAATTTTAGCCTCAGTGTTCTTATAAAAAAGACAGTTTGCAGTTCGAGGTATATTGGCCAATTAATCTGATGTAATAACACAACCGTGTACCGTAAAAGTAAAGTGTACTCGTTTGAATACTAAAACAGTTTCTTTTGTTATTCTGTTCCTTCTTGATTGCTATCAGTTATTATGTTCTTATTGGACGAAGAATGTGTCCATTGTTATTCGTTTATTGCTTTCCAACGAGATCCGCAATCAAACTCAGCTTCAAGTTGAAGTGCCTCCCATCAGCATCTTTCGTGTTCAATACCCTGCATCAAGTTGTCATACAGATTTTGGCTGTTATCTAGAAACGATGAAGCAAAATGGATTCAACATCCTTTCTAAGCATCTTCCTTTCGTGATATTTGTCACTTTTGGTATCAGCGTTCATAGTTTGGAATATAAACCATTTACTGTTGAGAATTATGCCTTAGTTGGACAAAAATACAAAACCATTTCAAGTGACGAATATCAAAAATGCGTCAAAGCCTGTAAAATGGAACCCACCTGTATCTCGGTTAATTTTGGCGGTTCACTTGAGCGTATGGGCTGCTGTACACTGAACGACTGTGGGGTGGAGGATGAGGAAGATAAGGGCAAGTCTCTGATCTTTACACCGGGATGTTGGTACCATCAGGTGAGACCCACTGAAGCTGCTATAAAGAAGGTGCGACTTTTGCTATTTTGGCATATTCCTGTTGTGAGCAGACGAAAGAAGCAAGAAGTTGTGTTCTTAAGATGAAACTACGTTTTATGAACTACATCAAAACATTTTCTAGAAAATACATATTTTGCGAAGATGCCTTTCATGAGAAAAACTAATAGATTTTGTTCCATAAGTTACCTTGCGTCTGAATGAGATTATGCGCAATGAAATAGAGGATAAAAGGTTTCGTGAATTCCCAAGGATGTTACTGTACAAGAGAGAGATCAAGGCTACGTTTACGCAAGAGAAAAAGTTTCCGGATTCCTCATGAATCTGGAACGTTTTTGTACAGGATTCATTTCGCCGTTTACACGCGCCGGCGAATCAGACAAAAAGGAATCCCGGTTTGATGGCGTCCGGAAGAAATAGTAGAAACTTTGCATCTAAATACTTTTGAATCCGAAACAATATGTAGAGTAAACTCCTAACGACTCCGAATACTTGGTATAAGGTGAATCCAGAAACGCTTACGAATCCGGAAAATTTCTCTCTAGTGTATTAAAAACGGGGCCTAAGTATTGTGGACTGTGAAAGGTGCTACAGTTGAACGAATATAAGGAGGTAGGCTGCATATTGTGGTCTACTTTAAGAGGAATCTCTTATTTATCTTACGTAAATATTATTATTTTAAAAGAAAACAATTCATATGACCCCCTAGAATTTATATAAAAGCTTTTAATGCACGACATTGGTACCCATCGTTCTACTGCGAAATTGAAAACTGTTCTTGGGCTGACGAAAGATCGTTTAGTGGAACACCTGCACTTCAGTCCACTTATATTATTGTAATATATAGTTTTGATAACTAGCACAAGGATTTTGCCTTTCCCGGATATTCTATTTTTACAAATTACATCTTCATTCCTCAGGGTGCCAAGTACAGTAATAATTGCCCGGTCAAGATCAGGTTTCCAGGTGAGATAACATTATTTAACAAATATTCCAAGACCACGCTTGGAATATGTGTTTTGGCTGCATTTTTAGTTTTTATTCTCAAAAATATCGCAGTTCCACAAGAACAGATTTCAATGTGTGAGAGTAGCATTTACATTCAGCTTCTTTGCATAGAAACAAATGTTTGAATGTTAAATTTCCAAACACTGCGCAGTTTTGATCAAAATTACAAAAACTAATTTTGCTCCACAAAAGTAAATAATAGAATACATTTATTTCATATTGATTCATTGCACAACCAAAGTGGCAAACATATTTCCCAGAGAGAAATGCTTGGCCATTTACAAACATGAGCGAGAAAACTAGTTTTATGCATCAGACACCTTGAGTAAAATTATTCAAACTCAAATGGTGTCGTGTTCTAACGACTAATGTGGGTTCTACTACCATACAGAAGGAACGAGTCCCAGTGATGTGCTTCAGTCAGTTCTGCGAGTTCAAACTCAGATGGCTTTGCTGATGATTTCACGTTTCGTAGGTTATAAGATGTGTTCTCGATACTCTTCAAAAACACAGCCACGCGTATGATTTTCTTTTTGTCTTCTATCGCCGTGGCGATCACGCACTGTTCAAATTGCTCGCAGAACGCATTCTAGTCTCCTTGAGCTGAATCAAATAGCAGTTGCCATCCTCGTCGCCAGCTGTCGTGTTCTGACGACTAATGTCGGGGTTCTTCTACTATATTGAAGGAACGAGTCTAAGAGATGTGCCTCAAGTAATTTCTTTATTCAACTGATCATTCAAATGGTTACTTATATTACAATGTTATAGAACTACTGATCATGAGATTGGATATATATTTCTGGCTATTAAGTAAACACTACAAATGGGATTACAATAGAAATAATGGGTGTTGAATATCAAGATGAAATGAAGGAAATTGCTACAAACTAGTCTGAAATAGGGCTTTACATAGAAGAAATACAATATATCGGTCATCAAACACTATCTATCTATTTATCTATCTATCTAAATATAAAATCTTACTGCAATCAACAACACAAAGACAGAAAAATAGACGTGAAAAATGTACTTTTTGAAATCCCTCTCCTCAGAATTCTTGCTCAATCGAGAAGTGCAGTATTTTACAACAACCTTTCTACTTCTAAACTAGTAGTAAACGTGGGTTTAGTGAAGTGCTGCCGGTTACATCTTTGATAACGGGGAGTGAAAGGTTTACTTCCTATTGTGAACTTTAAGGAACGAAATAGAAACAAGTGTTTGTAACGTTGACATTTTTTAGTTACTAATACCAAATATAAAAGGTTTCCAAGGCCAGAAACAAGAAGCACAATGGTGATATCCGTTTCTTTGTCAAATTATGTTGTTGCAGTACGATGTGTTGACTTTTGGACGAAGAGGTTTAATTAAAGGTATACTCCAATAATTACTAAAAACATTCGACTGAACAAGTTTAATTCGTTTTAAAAAGTTTAATTTTAATAGACAATCCATGTTGACACTGTCCAGCTGTAGTAAGGTTCAAACGGTTCTGGTAACAATTACAATAACAAAAACTGAACGTAGCGAGTTCTTCACCACGATTTTACAGGCCAAGCCAACTGCAACTGGTAGATCAACAAACGACAGAGTTTCTGCATCGGGAATTCGACCATCTGCAAGATCCTGCAAGTGCCGTACATCGCATCACCTTGCACGACGATTTTGTCGATCGTCTGCGAGTTCCACATATTTATGGACAATTCTGCGTAACTCTGCATGATGGCAAATGGCAAACCTGCAAGGCCGACGAGGCTTATAAAAGTACAGAGGCGATGTCGAATGACATGTCCAATAACTCCGCGCGGGCGCTAACTCGTACCCACACCCGACCGAGCGGATCTGGACAAACAGAAGGACACAAATGTTCAATGCGAACAGCTTTGAAGAATGTAATAAGCATAACTTAAACCAGCGTTTTTTGCATGACAACGTCAATCAGTGCTTCCAGCGCCATTTTCCACACACCAACCCCTTTTGCATCATGGATGTAAATCAACATCGAACCGCCAGGATCAATATTTTTCATATTATATATAAACCTCTAATCAGGTTTGCATTCACCATCAATATTCATTCAGTTACTTGTAACTTTCATTCATACTTCCATGCAAATATGAGGAATGCAGCTTGGTTGAGACAACGCATTTGCTTGTAGGACTCACTCGGCAAATAATGACTTAACTTTGGCATCTTTGCTATATATGATAATCCTGTAACTGTTGTCCAGTGGGTTATAGCTGTAGTTAACGGTTAGGATTAGTGAAAGAATTTGCGACAGATTGTACTGCTAGTGGAAGGGTTTGGGGCAGTTTATAAGTATAGTAGGGATTCAACTGTAGCTCAGTGGGTTAGACCTGTAGTTAATGGTTAGATTTAGTGGAAGGGTTTGGGACAGTATGCCATTGATATTGTTATTCATAGTAATGAAATGTATAAGCTTTTTTCTCTTTATCTTATTTTAATAGAAACAAAATTCCAAAATGGGCTATGCTCCAGTTGCACAGAATACAAATATTTGTTTTGCAATTTCAGTCGGCAGCCGTGACAAACCTGGTAAGTCGTGCCGACAGATTCGCCAGGTTCGTGGTCCCACAAATGATGGCAAGTACTGGATCGACCCAACTGGCTCGGGCCTCCATTTCACGGTTTACTGTGACATGTCCACTGATGGAGGTAAGAAAGTACATAATACATAAGGCGATAGTTGAAGATTAATCACACAACTGAAAGTGTCTTATTTAACTAAAATTGGCCAAACTACTGAATCTTCATTTAGTTAATTCCTATAATTACAATCATTCGCAGCAGACAAATTAGTTAATGCAACGATTTTTCTCTCTATTTATCCTACAGGCGGCTGGACATTAATCAAGCAAACCGTCCTGAACAGCTCATCACCTTTACCAAAAGTTATCAAAGTCAAAGATTACAGATTGATCTCAGAACAAGTTGAAAACCGCATTGTTGACAACGATGGCCTTATCAAACTCAAACAAGACATGGGATTTGATCAGTTGCGTTTCTACTGCCGCAAGGAATCCGTTGGACGCACCTTTCACATCATGACTAACAACGACACATTGGGCCGCAATGCCGTTCGGTCCATGATCGAGATCTTTCTCCCTCAAGCTAAGGCTTGCGGCTCCTTCACAGCACTGCCAGATGACACCTCCATACTGTCACGGAATTGTATCAATTGGGGCTATAAGAATGGGAAACTTGCTAATAAATGGGGATCTAACTACCATGGTTTACATGGGAAGGCCAGGTTGTACCGCCGTGCGGCATTTTGGAATGGAAATCCCAGATACTTCGTCTCCTACTTACCGAGATATTATAGCTGTGACGACGATGTACGTAACAACACTAAGTCTGCTGGGGACACGTTTGAGATCTACGTTAGGTAGATATTGATTACTTATCGGTTTGATGTAAGTTGCCTAGTTCGTGCTTTGAAACAAAAAAAATTGAGCGGTTCTTCTAGTTTCCAAATATTGATAAACCTTGAGGTTCCTCCCGGGAAACACGCAGCATATGCAGATAATCCTCCGCACAATCCATGCCCAGTGACGCTTGGTAATTGTATTAATCTAATTGAGAGCGGTCGACCTCCAGGTAACCAATAGGGAATTGCAGAACGCATCTTTTCCCGTATGATCAGTCGTTTTCCATAGACTCTAGAAGTCAATTAAAATACTATATACTTCTGCCACGGCCCTTCAATGTGTCTATGTGTGTTGGAAATGTTAACCGCTGTGCCTGTTTGTTGATTAGGAAAGGTGTTAAAGAGTATTAATAAGTGTTCACAATTGGTCACAAGCGCTCACAAGGGTTCCTAAATGTTCACAAGGGTTCACAAACATTGACTAACCTTAACAAATGTTCACAAGGGTTCACAATTGTTCACAAGGTTCACAAGGATCCACAATTGTTCACAAGAGTTCACAAACATTGACAAGCGTTCACAATGGTTCAAACGTTGACAAGCGTTCGCATATGTTCAAAAGCGTTCCCAAATATTGACAATCGTTAACAATTAAGGGTTCACAAATATGTACAAGGATCACAAACGTCCAGAAGGGTTCACAAGGGTTCACAAATGTTCACAAGGGTTCATAAATGTTCACAAGGGTTCACAAATGTTCACAAGGGTTCATAAATGTTCACAAGGGTTCACAAATGTTCAAAAGAGTTCACAAATGTTCACAAGGTTCACAGATGTTGACAAGGGTTCACACATGTTCAAAAGACTAACAAATACATGTTCACAAGGGTTCATAAATGTTCACAAGGGTTCACAAGTGTTCACAAGGGTTCATAAATGTTCACAAGGGTTCACAAATGTTCACAAGGGTTCACAAATGTTCAAAAGAGTTCACAAATGTTCACAAGGTTCACAAATGTTCACAAGGGTTCATAAATGGTCACAAGGGTTCACAAACATTCACAAGGGTTTACAAATGTTCACAAACATTCACAAGGGTTAACAAATGTTCACAAGGGTTCACAAATGTTCAAAAGGGTTCACAAACATTCACAAGAGTTCACAAATGTTCACAAGGGTTCATAAATGGTCACAAGGGTTCACAAACATTCACAAGGGTTCACAAATGTTCACAAGGGTTCACAAACATTCACAAGGGTTAACAAATGTTCACAAGGGTTCACAAATGTTCAAAAGGGTTCACAAACATTCACA
>JAOBYG010021232.1:0-12592 GCA_025403545.1 Epizoanthus stellaris | reverse complement strand
CCTGCTGTAAGGACCGAGATTGCAAAGAGATCCTTTTACTACTATGGCTGCACTGTTTATAATGAATTATCCAAATATAATTTTTGCACGATTTTCTCACTGATTTTTAACTTTTTATGTGTACATATATTTGTATATTGCATAGAGTATTATTGATGTATATTATAGTTTTTAAATTAGTAGTGCTCAGGGCTCTCGTTGATAACAGATTGCTTTTGCATCTGAAGGGATTACCCTGAGCCTTATAATTAAATAAAGGTTTATCTATCTATCTTCATTACTGAATTTAATTGCACATTTTGCAACAAATGCAAAATTATAATTTTAGTCCGTGGAATCAAAAGGCTACTAAAAGCTTCAGTTACAAGACACAAAACAACAGTATGACGACACACAAAGGAATAATTCGTTCAACTAAATGTGTCACATTTTGACTCTCGGGTCAACCAGATACTTTGATACTCAACTGTTCGAGTACTACAATGTTACAATTCAAGCTTTCCATATATTATATTCTCGTCCTAACTACGCTGATAAGGCCGCGTGAATTTCTATTAGATCCAACCACCGTTTAATAATGCCCATTCCAACTGATACTTTACCACACTTACTCTATAATCTGGAACAGCTGATTTCCAACCATATCATACGCAACCACATGTCTCTCGGACAAACAGTACAAACGCTAAAACAAGAACAATTATGGATCATTAGATAATTTGTAGCTCCTAATAAGTCATTAGTACGCAGTTTCTAATAATATCTTCCTTTATGTTTATGGTTTTCGGTATTAACTATAAGCGACATTTGGGGGTACACACATGCAATTAGTTGTGACGTCATCAGTTCTTTGAGTCATCAAATTACTTTGATCAGCATGTAATGTGCTATGGATATAACTTTGCATGAAGTCCTCAATTAGGTCCATCGGACGGGATTTGCGAGAGATATAGTGGACAAATCGTCAATTCGTTTTTGCAAAGTTAGTGAAAATTCTCACTGACAAAGCGACTCTTCCTGTTGGCGCAATTGTCGGGCCTCTTTAAACAGCTAGCTCCCTACCATTTATGCTGAAAGCAAGTGGATAGAGAGGTAAGGGACAAGAGTAAAGAAATGGGGAGAGAGGGGGAAGTGGGGCGAGCTCATTCAGTAACGCAGTGTTATCTCACAGAAGCTTCAGCTTTTAATATATTTATAGACAGTAGCAAACATTCACTTGCATCACACTGATAAGAATTAATTACAATTTAATATTTACAAATGTTCTCCTTTCCTAAACAATTACCATCCTCCCCTTCCTTCCACTGGCTCTTCACAAACATAACACATAGCATACGTAGTTAAGTTAACTAAATACACGAATCCAAATATGGCCGCCATCTCAGAAAGCACAGCCAAAATTACATGAAATTGAGGTTAGTCAGTCCAGGATCGGGGGTTTTCCTGGGAAATGTCGGTGATTTCCATTTGCGTTTGCACATGCAGATGTTGTTATCCCAACAACCACAAAATGAAAAGCAAGTAAATTTAGGCATCATCGAGCGAGCTGCTGTGACAGAGGACTGACTAACCTCGACTTCATGCAGTGGCGGCCATATTCTGATTATGTGTATAGCATGGTGTTAAAAGTACTTGCAAATGCCCAAGAGACACACGATAAATCCCTTAACGCTGTTATGAACCCCCTCCCCCTCCCTAGCATTCTTGTATAATGGTAAATAATTCATCGTATCTTATTATGGTTGGTTCATCATTCAAAGTGGTGAACAACGCGTGTAACGTAATTATTCGAATTATTATACGGGTGCTTCAGGAACGTGCACTGCTGGTATGTCTGGATGTCTCTAGGAAAAGGTTTAGAGAAGTTCGGAAGTGTTTTGACAATGCCGAAAGACACATGTAAAGCGAGGAAAATCCGTAGAATACTATCCGTTGAATACCAATGTCCACTGAATATGCAATGCTAGAAATGCTAGAAATTCAAAAACCAGAGGTTAGTATTTAACCCTAACTCAAATCTTTGCTCTGACGAAGGGCTAGCGCTCGAAACGTCAGCTCGAACCTTCCACCCTCAGAGTTAACCCAAATACAGCTGGTCCGAAGGATGGAAAGCCATTGAATACTTGTCGGTATTCAACGGGCAGTGTTCGAATAGGTAATTGAATGGCGACGAGTGAAATTAGAGATTAATTTCACGCGTGTTTTGTCGAAGTTCTAACTAATTACCCGAGCATTTAGGCAAGGGAAATTACAAAAGAATTTTGACAAAACACAAGTGAAATTAATCCTAATTTCACTCGTCGCCATTCGATTGCCTTTTAATACCATGGAGGGCAAATTACGTTTTGACCACATAACGATGTTTGACCTAGCGCTGGCAACAGTGAAACTACACTGAAAATCTTCAGCAAATCTTTGGGAATCTTCATCAAAGTTTTCAAAATATACGAAAAGTTCATGAATAATCAGAAAGTGTTGGGAAAATTTCGAAAATTTCGGAGAAATCTTCGAAAAAGCTCGGTAAAAATCTTCGGAAACTTCGGAAAAATCTTCGAAACAATTTGGAAATCTTCGGAAAATTCGAAAAATCTTCGGAAATCTTTGGAAAGTGTTCAGAAAATCTTTGCAAGGTTTCAAAAGATTTTCGGCATAGTTTGGAAAACTTCAGAATGTGTTCGAAAATTCTTAAGAACTGTTCAGAAAGTACTTGCTTATATTTTCAGAAGGGTGTGTTACCATAGTAACAATGTAGTTTCACATGTGAAATTACAAATTTATATTGAAGTTTTAGAATGAAATTATGGAGTAATTTGTCACCCATGGTATTACATCATTTATTCTAACTTTACGTGCATCTTTCCAAAGACTGTCCAAACACTTCCGAACCTCTCTAAGCATTTTCTGAACCCTTCCGAAGATTTCCTGACTTTATGAAGATTTCCGAACACTTCCGAGGATTTCCCGAAGATTTCCGAAGATTGTGAAAATCTGTCTGAAGACATTTTAAACACTTTCCGAAGGTTCCGAAGATTTTCCGAAGATTGCCAAAGGTTTCTGAAATTTTCAACGAGCGTCAAAACCTTTCCAAAATCTTTTTAACACTTTCCGAAATTTTCAGAACCTTTCTGAAGATTACCAAACACCTTCCAAAGATATAGATTCGTATCTATACGGACAATTCATGCGACTGGTGGGATATTCCACGGTATCCCACTCGAAAACATTGTATGTATGTGGATAAATTTAACTTACTAGAGAACATATTTGAACAATAAGGTGTAAAATTAATGTAACATGTTGAGAGTCAGCAGTCAACTTTGCTTAATAGTTTGCCAACAGATCTGCAAATGTTGTTCTGGCAGCCATCCCAGTTATAAATTTGGAGATCGCAAGTTCAATATTTGTACACTTGAGTTACCTGCATCACTTCATCGAGTTGTACTTGCTTCACCCAACTGCCACCCATTTTGGGGTATACGGCCCTGTATAAGTGGATTGACAGGTAAAATAAATGTGTCTTTCTCAGTCAGATCAAGAATGTCAGTTTCAAATTAACAACAATAATCTTCGATTCAAGGAGGTCATCTCCTTATAAGCAAGCATATTCTGTCGTGATGTTGAGGCTAAGGTTGACACTTTGTATTTATACAAATCCTCTTATTTTCGACCTGCAAGTCAGTGTCATTATTATGATAACTAGTTTCACGTCTCTAACAGTGCAGGGTCATCCTTGGAATTGATACAGACCTTCTTCTGTACATATATATATCAATGTTATTGTGATAACTAGTTTCACGTCTCTAACAGTGTAACACCACCCTTGGCATTGATACAAATCCTCTTGCTCTACACATGTATTACCCGTGTTGTTATAATAGCTAGTTTCACGTCTCTAACAGTACAAGATCATCCTTGGCATTGATACAGACCATCTTGCTGTACACATGTATTACCAGTGTTGTTATGATAACTAGTATCATGTCTCTAACAGTACAACGTCACCCTTGGCATTGATACAAATCCTCTTGCTCTACACATGTATTACCCGTGTTGTTATGATAGCTAGTTCCACGTCTCTAACAGTACAAGATCATCCTTGGCATTGATACAGACCCTCTTGCTGTACACATGTATTACCAGTGTTGTTATGATAACTAGTTTCACGTCTCTAACAGTACAACGTCACCCTTGGCATTGATATAAACCCATTTGCTGTACACACGTATTACAGGTATTACCAGTGTTGTTATGATAACTAGTTTCACGTCTCTAACAGTACAACGTCATCCTTGGCATTGATATAAACTATCTTGCTGTAGACATGTATATAAGTGTTATTATTATGCTAACTACATTCACGTCTCTTACACTGCAAGATCACCCTTAGCATTGATACAAGCCCTCTTGCTCTAGACATGTACAGCAGTGTTATTATTATTATACTAACTAGTTTCACGTCTCTAACAGTGCAAGGTCAACCGTGGTCCTACCTCTCGCACAACTGTAAGCAATAACACATGCCAAACATGTGCATTATTGCCTTACTTGAATAATGAATATAAAACTTATCAGACTTTATGTTACTGATTTTAGATAAACATTTCAAAACATCCAAATTTTGAATAGAAGTTGGGCGTACAAACCTCAACACCAACCCATAATTAGCCATAGGTCTACTATCTCGGTCCCAGGCTTTTTTCCCGTCTGCTTCGAGTTCACCAAATGTCCAAAACTGGAATAAAGCATTTTATAAAAAAATCAGTGGTACATGTGCTCAAACCAAACCATTTTGTGCCCAAAACTGGATACAAGTAACCACATCCCATCCACTGGTGGTATTACTTCCATTTCTCCTGTCCCCCCTGTAATGTGTTAATATATGTAGCCGTTAACATAAAAGGTGTCTAGTCTATTTACCGGCATTACTCTGCAAGTCACTCCTGTTTGAAAAATAGGCATAGATCAACAAATACTAGCTCGAATGAAGTTCTGCTTGCACAAAACAAAGCTAGAGTGAGGTACAATGCGACTTTCATATCAGTTTCTTTATTTTGAAAGGGTGGCCCATTCAGCTCGATGGCTGCTATCCAGAGGGGGCCTGTGTCTACAAAATACATTACAATGGACTTGACTAAGGCCTTAGAGCTAGAAATAATAAGGTGCAGGTAGAGAAACTTGAAATGGTGCAAGTTACGTCATTAATTGGGACTGAAATGACACTATAAATGCCCCAATATGGTCTGCTCCATTAGACCCTTTTTCTGTGAATGTGCCTCATATATGCATAGATTGCATACAGTAAAAAACACCCTTGATCCTTAGCCATCCTGTTCCCCCATTCCTGACTGGAGTGAATACCATGCACAGCAGCCCACTAACACCCCCTGGGGTCAGTACCTTCATGTCTCCCGTTCCCCTGTGATTAGTTCATTCCTGATTGGATTGAAAACCATGCACAGTACCCCACCTACACCCCCTGGGGTCAGTACCTTCATGCCTCTTGTTCACCCTGTGATTAGTTAATTCCTGGCTGGATAGACCTTATTCACGCGCGGCATTCCTGGGCACTAGTTAGCATGAAAACGAGGCTTAGACTGGTAACGCGCACGCGTTTGAATTCGTACCGTTACAGTCAACAATGGCGTGTTGCAATACAACTATCCGTATTGGATCAGCTGGCTTTTACTGCTGTGTCGTGGACTGTAATTCAAGTCAGTATTTAAACAATATTCACACAGGTATTCATTTCTTTAAATTTCCTGAAGCCAGCAGCAATAAGAAAAAGAAAACTCGCTGGTGTGAACTCATTAAACGTCGAGACGGCAAGGATGGTTTCACTGTAAGTAGGAACACGAGGATTTGCGAAAAGCATCTCAAACCAGAAGATATAAATAAAGGTCACGGTGGAAGATGGTCTTTGAAGGCAGGAGCTGAACCATCGATATTTGCTTGGACTCTCCCAAATGTGACACGGCCTCCGCCAAAAGAGCGAGAACCTTACATTCCCTCGAGAAAGAGAAAAGTTTTTATCGAACCGGAGGAAGACGAAAGAGGAAACAAGAAGGATCAAGAAACACAGACAGAACCAGACGATTCTTTGGCTGAGATGGGTTTAAGAATTTATAAATTTACAAAAGAAAACAGTGAATCGAAACAGCAAATAAAACAGCTGGAGGAGAAAATCAAGCGCACGGAAAAGGAATTGAACAAGAAAACGTTTTGCATAGACCTCATTAAAGATAGCCCAGAACTTATTAAGTTTTATACAGGCTTTCCCGATTACGAAAGATTTATGGCTATTTATGATTTCCTTAATCCAGGCAATGCCGGTGAGAACATTATACTTTATCACAAGGCCAAGGATGAAGCAGAGCGATGTGTTCCAGAGTCAAGTGTTTGCCATGATCACAACTATTCGTGTGTTAAGGAAACAAGGAAAAAAACAACAGGAACGACAAAACTCGCTCCGAAAGAGCAATTTCTCCTCACTCTTTGCAGATTAAAGCAAGGATTTCGCCAAAAGCACCTCGAATTTTTGTTTGGCATTTCTCAGGCCACAGCATGTAGGTACTTCCTGACGTGGATTAACTTTATGTACTTAAGGCTGGGATCAATTCCTATCTGGCCTTCCAAAGAAGAAGTAGTTGCCAACATGCCACCAGAGTTTAAGCGGAAATACCCTTCTACCAGAGTCGTTATAGACTGTACAGAAATTTTTGTTGAGGTGCCCGATTCATTAGTTCTGCAAAAAATGATGTACTCCTCGTACAAGCACCACATTACTTACAAGGGACTGTTGGGAGTTACTCCGAGTGGAGCATTTTCTTTTATATCGCAGCTGTACCCAGGCTCGTCTTCTGACCGAGAAATTGTTCTGAGAAGTGGAATTCTGAACCCAGCTCTCTGGGCACCAGGGGAGGACTCCTGCATGGCAGATCGTGGATTTACAATCAGGGACTTACTGGAACCCCTAGGGGTACAACTGAACATACCTGCGTTTCTTGGAGGTAGGCCTCAACTTGAAGCAGAAGAAACGGTAGACATGCAGCAGATTGCAAAGGAGAGAATTCATGTCGAACGAGCAATAACTCGTGTGAAAAAGTTTCATATTTTCGACAGGCCTATTCCTCTTTCCATGCACGGATCTGTAAATCAGGTTTGGACAGTCTGCTGCCTGCTCTGTAATGCTCAGAATCCGCTAATATCATTTTAGATTTTAGCTATGTATCCGCGAGACAGCACTCCTGCATGACATATTTATTACTGAAGGACCGACCATCTGAAATTATGGGGCCGGGGGGGGGGGGATTTACCTGCACGCATCCTGTTTCTTCATTTGTAAATCAGAACCGTACAAAGTATTATTATTATTTAATAATAATAATAATAATAATAATAATTATTATTATTATTTTCGTGCAAATGTTGCATTTCGGAGATTATTCTACCCCGCCCTAAAATTTCAAATGGTCTGCTGTTCCTAACTGACAGCCAAGGAGAAACAACGAGTGTTTACTTTTGTCAAATGTGTGTAGAGATAACCGCATCGGTAATGATTTAACACAGTGCTTATCAGGGTCAGCCAGGTTTTTGGGTATATAGTATCTGGGGATTTCATTTGAATATACTCGATATATTTTCTGTCCCGGGTATATTTTCTTTGTAACCATGGGTACAGTATTTTCGGGTATTGGGTATATATCAATTTTGACGTTTTAGAAGGATTTTCAGGTATATGGCATATCGAAGTTTTTAATGGGTTTATTTGGGATTTTTATTGTTGGGTATACGGTGTACCCTGGCTTATAAATGGTCTTGAATCATTCGAAAAATCGCCTCTAACGGTAATAAGGTATTTCTTAAACTCACTTGGACTAGCTAGCAACAGTCTCGGCCGCTATATTTGACACGCTTTTAATTTATGAGGGGAAAGAGATCTGCATTTTTTTCTGAAATAAATAGCTGCAAAATGTGACATCCAGAATAGCCAGTTTCAGATATTTTACAACAACTGCGGTCACAGGCTAATCAAACTATCTCTATATTTTGATTCATAATCATTTCCGTGTGACAACTTTCACACACAAACAATACGTTATGTCCAGTCCAAGCTTTGTCAGTGGGGTAACAGTCGCATGATGTTAATCTAGGCCTATGGTATTAAACTGGTATATACTGTGCTACAATTTACGGCAATTATGAATTTATGTTCATGATGCAGCTACATCTATGTAGTATTTTAAATAAAAGTCGCCGAGTTTCTTAGCACAGTCTGTCCAAAACGCGTCATTAAAAACAACTCTTTGAATCACCATGCTTCTAAATGTGTATACAACAAAGTCTGCCCACTTCACACCTGTCAGTGCAAGCTGCGACTGTATTTGATAATAATATTGATGCTCTTGCTTCAGTTTGGGTTGCCCGTGGTCATTGTATAAAAAGAATTGAGGGAGTTCACAAGCAATAAGTAAATCATCTTCCCTCTTGTCATGAGGGCATTTAACTTCACATAATCCGTAGTGGTCTTCAACCATGTAGTCTATCACTTTACCATCCGGTGAACACCCAAGCCAGTAGTTACTTGGGTCTACAACCAGGCCTGACTCCAATACTGAAATAGGTCTCCCAATGTTTCTCAAATATTCTGAATACTTCTGTCGCGCTACCCGTTCATACATTTTTCCGTGCTTAAGTTTCTGCTGTACAAAGTTATTGAAGGGTGGTGGGTTGTATATTTGCTTGGCAAGATTTTCAAATTGTGCTTTACGTTTACAGACGGCTCCGACGTTAGAAGCCGTGATTCGAACTTTCCTTTCCTTTCTCCATAATTCGCTATCTGCTTGATCCCTGGTGGCTTGTTCCAGCGAACGAGCTTCCTCTTTTGACAGTTTTAGCGGTTGTAAGAAATTGAGTTTTTTACCGTCAAGCTTATCCTCCCCAATAGAGCTGTATGCAGGCACTTTATTTACTGGAAATGCTGGATATTCCCCAACTTCGAAGTCCGGCGTTATTTCCTCAGTTGCGCTAAGATCACAGTATACTTTGAAATTATATTCGGTTACTGACAGTTGATAACTCAGAACAGACCCAACTGGGCAAGATCCGAACTTTGTTCTGATATACTTTGTATCTTCAGTTTCTGGAGATGTGGTGCATGCAAACCCAATGTGAGAATCGATGTTTGCCAAATCTGATTTAAGTTTGCGCTCATCTTCAGGGTCCGTTCGTCTTACACTCTCTGCCCTTGCCTCATACAAAGTTGATTCAATACCCTTTCTGTCTGATAGTTGGTCTACTTTTAATTTCTTGACAGCAATATCCATGACGGGTTCATTTCTTAATTTGCCCATTGATCGGGGAATACCCCACTGTCTTGCCTTTGACGTGCAAGCCACTTCTTCAGGTATTGTGTCAAATTGAAGTAGTGAATACTCTGCCAGTTCCGTTAGCAGTGCCATTACGTGGTTACAAAAGCCTGACTTCCCTGACGGACACTCGCAGTGAGCATACAAAACTTGCCCCGAAGGTTTATCAAGTGCAACGCTAATATTGTATCTTATTTGTTTTTTACTTGCCTGACAAATACCCTTGATGTAGAAATATGCATCGTCATCACAACAGTAGATTGTGTCAGCATCAAGATAGCGTTCCATTCTGAAATGATTACCTCGGTTCATTGTCTTGGCTACTGGCAGGTCACATTTACCGGCAACACTTTTCCTCTTGCCGCTCTTATTGCGATGCGCTGCTATCTCTCGTTGGGTAAAAACTGGAAATCCTTTCAGCCTTTTCCCCCAGTTTAGCTTCTGATTACAGTCGAGTTTCGCATAAACACCGGTAATGAAGGAGTGTGAAGACGTAGACGGTGCTCCAGCTGTGACTTCAGCCTGCCCTTTTAATATAGTCCGGCTTTCAGATGTTTCAGACACATTAAAACGGCTTCGATATTTTAATTTTGTCCAGTACTTATCTGGTGTTGGGTCCACTATCTTTCGATTATTGTTTCCCAAGCTTACATATTGTTTGATCCTACAAAGGAGAATGGCAAAAGTGACTTATGTACCAAAATATATGAATACTAGTTAGAGAAACACCAACATTCGGTATGGTTTGCCAGTCACTTACTTCGCAATAGCATCGTTCTTTCTGCTACAGTTCTTGAGCGAATCTCCTCTGCATCTCAGCCAGAACTTCAGTTCATCTAGTGAATATTTTGCCAAGTTTTCTAAGTCTAGAACGGCACCAGCAATATCGTTTTCATCGAGTTCCAATTCTCTTTCGCCAACTTCCAGTCTTTCTAAAGATGCCGCCATGTTTACAAATCTACCAGTCTAAGCCTCGTTTTCATGCTAACTAGTGCCCAGGAATGCCGCACGTGAATAAGGTCTATAACAAGCATATCTAACGTGTTAACAGGAAAGGGGTCTTGTCGATTTCAGACCGTTAGACTCCTTTCTTGTTAATATGCTACATCTTGTGTTCTTAGAGGGTGGCTTTCACCAGTTCTGCGCGGTCAGGTATCTGGCAGTATTGAAGATATTGAAAAACGGTAAAAAAGATGCCTGATGCAGAATTTATCGGGCTCTCTTTGTGCCAAATTCTAGCTGAAGTGGTCAACGCGCGTCGATGCTAGCATCATTTGAAGTCACTGTACTCAAAACTGAAATATACAAAATTCTTGTTTTCTAAGGGGGGTGGCTAACACCAGCTTTGCGCGGTCGGAAATCCGGCAGTATTTTAGATATTGAAAAACGGTAAAAAGTGTCTGATGCAGAATATATCGGGCTTTCTTTGTGCCAAATTCTAGCTGATTTGGTCAACACGCGACGACGCTAGCGCCATTTGAAGTCACTGTACTCGAAATTGATATAAACAACAATTATTGTGTTCTTAGGGTGTGGCTTACGCCAACTTTGCGCGGTCGGGTATCCGGCAGTATTGAAGTTATTGAAAAACGATAAAAAATTCCTAATGTAGAATTTATCGGGCTGTCTTTGTGCCAACTTCTAGCTGATTTGGTCAACACGCAAGGACGCTGGCGTCATTTGAAGTCACTGTACTCGAAATTGATATAAACATCATCTAACGCGTTAAGAGGAAAGGGGTCTTGTCGATTTCAGACCGTTAGACCCCTTTCTTGTTAATGTTCTACATATATATAGACCAATGTCTAAGAACTCGAAGCATCATATTCAGTTTTTAATAATACACTAAATGTGGTCACTGTGTTTCATATATCACAACGATATGGATTGACAACATCCAATTAAATGTTAAAATGCACGGGATTATGTTAACCGTTCACATCTCAGCTTTATCAACATTAAAAGCCTGTTCACCCTACTTATTCATAACTTCAGTCGAAATTTTGGCCGATGCCTTTAGGGAGCATAAGAACATTTCCGGCATTGTCGTTAATGATAAAGTAATCAAAATAAGCCAATATGCCGACGATACAACCCTTATTCTGAACGGTTCAGAAGAATCATTAGTAGCATCACTAAGCTTGTTGAAAGATTTTAAAACAATCTCTGGCCTCAGACTAAACAATAAAAAAACGGAAGCACTCTGGATAGGAACAAAGAGGTACAGTGACACTATACTTTGCCCTGAAAATAATTTCAATTGGCTTCATAATAAAGTCAAAACACTTGGTATTTGGCTTTCTCTAGAAAAAGAAACCGAGAGAGTTAACTATGAAGAAAAACTTGAGAAAATGAGAAAAACCTTAATTAAGCTCTTGGGAGCTACGAAGACTAACCCTTCTGGGGAAAATGACAGTTCTCAAGAGTCTAGTTGCATCTCAGATGGTCTATATACTGTCTCCATTAAAAACAAACCCCAAAGCCTTAAAGGAAATAAACGAAATGTTCTACAACTTTTTATGGAGTGGTAGGGGAGACAAAATTAAGCGTTCAGTGCTAATCAGTGAATATGCAGAAGGAGGTCTAAAGATGATAGACCTGTTTTCTTTTAACAAGGCCTTAAAATCTACTTGGATAAAAAAAATATTTTGACCAGGACAATCATGGAAAATGGAAACTTTTTCTCGACTTAGAATTACACAGCCAAGGAGGTCACGCTATTTTCACTGCTAACCTTAACACCAAAGACGCTAGGCAGTATGTTAAAATATCAGACCCCTTTTTTAAAGAATTACTGGAAATTTGGACAGAAGTCAGTTTCGAAAAAGAAATTCTATCCCATAATAAATTCCGGACATCCTACCTGTGGCATAATTCGCTATTAAGAATTGGAAACAAACCGATCTTTTATAAAGACTGGTTCCAAAAGGGAATAAAAAAGGTAGAACATATAATGAAAGACTCGAAGCATTTTCTTACTTTACCCCAATTTCAAGACAAGTACAAAATCCGAGTAAATCCTCTTGCGTATTATGGAATAACATCAACCTTAAAATCTCTTAAAAAAACAAATAAAACCTTCCAAAACAGCTGATGAAGACAAACACAAAAGTTTCTTTGAAACCTTTTGTCAAGCAAAGGAGCCTTGCTAGACAGCATACAAAAAACTAATAGAAATGAAGAGAACACCACCTAACAACAGTCAAGAAAAGTGGATACAAGAAATG
>JAOBYG010021121.1:1438-12594 GCA_025403545.1 Epizoanthus stellaris | reverse complement strand
AAAACACCAAACGGGACTTTTCGGCTTACATTCAAAATACAAGAAATCTATCATACCGCCGTTTCTTAAATCTGTTTATAGCTAATATAGAGCTATAAAAATGTAATTATTTTACTTTTAAAGTTTTATGGCCTTCATGTCTTTTTTTATGTTTTAGGTTTTCTATTATCTAATAGTTCTAGCAGAAAGGAATCATTTGTAGTCTTACAACCAAAACATATGAAATCAATCATTATAGCGATTAACTTCTGAGACCCTCCGGCTAGAAACTTTAAAGCTGTTTGGGTAATTGGGAAATCTGATTTAAAAAAATTACAGAGGCCAAGGGAATGGAGTGTGGGTTGTGTGGGTGTAATGACAAGCGATAACATCCTCCCTTGATCACGGTATTGCACGGGGAACAATATTTTGTTCCAGTATTTTGCATTAGCCATATATGAAGCTTTTGAAGCATCACAATGCCTTGTTTGCTATAAACTCGTATAACTTTCAAAAAAGTCCGGAATAACTGGACACCGAACTGGTTTACTCTTGTGACTGAAAAGTTTGGTAAATAAAAGTTCATTGTGCACACCATTTGTACATTTCCGTTCTTAAATTTTCAACTCGGTCAACTTCTGTCACTTCTGTAAGGTTCAGTTAAGGGTGCCTAGAGGGCCTATAAAGCTATATAGTGAAAACGTCCACATTATAAAGGCCTATAAAAAGTATTCTGCAACAACTACTATTAAAAGACTGAAATACGAATTGTTTATCATAGTGGTCCTAATCTTGGCTCAAGGCCTTCTTCAGCCCCTGGGATACGCCACAGAGCTCCACTGCCCTTTGCCGAAATAGAAATTATTTACTAATATATCTTATCTAACGGATAAAAAAAATGTACACATTGCTGGCAACCCCACTACGTTTAGTTTAAAAAAGAATGCCGAACTCTCTGTGTGAATGATTAAATTTAACAAGCTGTGTGATCAAAAATTCTTACGAAACCTAATTTTGCACAAGTATGAAGGATTGAAAGAGTATACCTTTAATATATCTTGTCCCTGGATTAAATTAATTTAATTCCTTGAAAACACTGAGATAAATTTTCAGATAAAATAACGATGTCAAATGGTGTGTTGCAGTGCACT
Organism: Epizoanthus stellaris; assembly: GCA_025403545.1. Lineage (NCBI taxonomy): Eukaryota > Metazoa > Cnidaria > Anthozoa > Zoantharia > Epizoanthidae > Epizoanthus > Epizoanthus stellaris. The sequence continues at coordinate 11,464 of JAOBYG010021121.1, read as the reverse complement.
TTTTAGTTTATTTATTTAGTCTCGTGGAATATGATATTGACAGGGAAAGTTATACGAAGCATGTATCAGAATGCACCTTGTAGCGACGCTGTTATGACCCCGCGAATCTTGCATTATTGATTCCATTTTTAGCAAATATTTCCTTGATCGGCAGACAAGGCAATTTCCTCTGTGCCTTCGATGGGAAGTAATGAAATTAATGAGAACTATACAATTATTCTTAAGAAATTTTATTTCCAGGAGTTCGTAGGTTTTCGAATCTCACTTCGAAAACAAGCAAAAACATTTCGTTGCGTTTGTGATGCAATTCCCGCTGACACTGAACACTTTCACTGATTAAAATTTCCAAACTCAGTGGAAATATGCAAGTGCTCAGTTGTAAGAAATGAGAAACTCCAAAAATCCCTACTGTTCAAGAGATGTTTTACCTGTAACATGAGTGATTATATTTTGGTTTTTTCAACAAAGACATCTGCAGTGAGTGCTGACTGGCTGATAAAATCCTTTCACACTTCATTAGCTCGAAAATTTTAGCATTTTTCAACTAAATTAAGATTTTAAATAATGCTTATGATAGGAGAAATGTTCTTACACAAAACGAGTGCAATTATCGCGACGTAGCGTAATTTTAATAACTACAATTAGACGACAAATGAAATTACTCGAAAAAAAAACCAACCTAAAAACCAACACCAATACGAGATTGTCCATGACACTCCAATCTCCATGACTCCATGAGTTAATGCTATGCAAAGCCAAACTAGAGCAAAGTGTGAAGTATAATCCTACAACAATTTTTTTTAAATAATTTGATCAGTTAACTGTGAGAAGTAACAGTATTCGAGAAACAAAATGACAAAGGAAAAGTTCTGAACTAAAATAAACTGGCGAGCTCATGTCATGGCACATGATTGGAATTTCAATTCATGTTTTGTGCAAGTGTGTCGAATATAAGGATTAATCATGCAAACAAAAACAGTACTGAGGTCACAAGCGACACTAGCCTGTAGAAGATTCGGGTAGCGCTTTGCATATTCCAGCTCTTTCTTTTTGTACGTGACAAAACGGCTCTGGAAAGCAAAATATTATAATATTCTTCTCCGAAGTAAGAGGGGCAAAAAGTACTGGTCCATTGCTTGCGTACAGGCGATTTCGTAACTTCATGCAATGATATTATCACCTTCTGCACATAATTGAATTTTCTCTTGTGGAAACAACACCGCTAAATCTCTCCAATATCCCAAAGTTGTTTACAGTTTGTCGCTCGTGTTTGCTTAGCTGAGGGACTAATTTGCAAGAGAACAATACAATTTGTAACTTTTCGAATTTTCGTTTCGCTCTCGTACTATCAAAAATACTACTACTTATTACTACGGTTAAGCTGTTTTTAAAAAACGTAGCACTTTTAACAACCCCTCTCAGTTTATCTGAATTCAACACTCGAATACGGAGAAGGTAAGCTCTTAATTTTAAGAACTCGTCAATTAAATGCAGTGTCCCATAGAAAATACGAGTTTAAGCCCCCACTCAGCCAAGTCGACTCCACTTCCCAACCCGAGCACAGTCCAGAGTCAAGGCCACACAAATCCAACGGCTTGCCAAAGGGAATATTTTGTTTAGATATTCTAGTATCAACTGAAATTATATGTTTGAGCGGTGGCTTGTATATAGCAAACAAAAACACGGTATCAAAGGAAAGCGACAAAGAAACCTTGACTTATAAAGCTCAATATTGCTCAAGACGAATGGCCATACCGAAGCATAGGCTCAATGGCGCGAAACAAACTCCAGAATGCGCCAAGTAATCATTCAACCAAGGAGCACTTCAGAGTACTTATTCATTCATTCAGAAGCAATTTGGCGGTAAATTGTTCGAATGACCCACCCAGTCCCTTGGGATGCCAATACAATGGTGCGATTAGCAAATGAATAGTATTGCGTGGACAGATGCAAACAAAACATTGTGACGTGTAGTTTTTGGCTCAAGAACCTTACGGAACTTGCACGTACGGTCGGCCATTTACTCACACATTCTACCACGTACAAGACAGACAAAACGAACGTAGAAAGTGACTATCGTCTCTCACGCGCGCAAAAGTAAGATCGCGTGAGCGAGAAAATTGTGTTATTTTTTTTAAGTAGGTTGGGCTTCGTCTAAAGGAATTTATTTTATGTATACGGTTGAATGCCCTCTTTGTTAGCGGTCTGTTGACTCTGAGCAGATTAGTTTATGTCGAAGAAGGCATTAGTTTGTCCCCAGAGAGTAAGACATTAAGATCAAATATCCACTGCTTGGTGACCCTGTCGGGCAAAAAATTTTGCTTTCTTCTCATATTTCTTTACGGTCTAAATAAAATCAACAGATGCGGGAGAAGAGTGTGAAAACTTTGAAAGTAATACACTTCAAAACAAGTTGTACCAGAATGGCTCTGTAGCCATTGTTTGGCTGAAAATGAGCAAAGGGAGTTGGATGTGGTACGTGTTTATCTGATGCCACACATGCGGCACTCAATCAGTTCTGACCGCGCTCTGATTGGCTAACGATAGGAGTAAGTGACACGTCTAATATTGTTTGTTTAATTATTATGACAGCGATGGGTCTCTTAAATCACGCGGCCGTAAAGGTTGTGACCCTATCCGTGACGTCACAGGGTGTGCTGTGCGTGGGCGCCGAGAAAGCTCTAGGGAATGGCTTGTTTTGAGTGCTCCACGTTTTCATTGGCTAGAATATGTCATGAACATTAACCACCTAATGTTCTGCTGTCAAAAACACCCCTCCCACTTTCCAAAACAGTAAGTGATTTTTCACGGACACATATATAATATGCTGTGTCTCACACTTCGACAGTTGACTGAAACATTCTTATAGAGAGGAACAAGAAGTGAACACGAAAGTATTTTCGTTCAACTTCAAAAGTGTTGTGTACCATTCACCGGAAAACGACAGCAAGGGATTTCCCTAATAACTGAACACAAAGTTGAATTCAAAATTTGTGGATTTTTTCATTTATCCGTTTCTCAGCTGTAACTACATTCCTATAGTTGCGTATACGGAGCCGCGTATACAACTCGCCTTAATTTATCTCGGAATATCCATCTCTGTGATTCGGAACAGAGATTTCACCTTCAACACAGGATATTACAAGGTAATAGTCCATTTCTTCTTTTATCTATCTTTTCTGTATCATATCCCTACTTGATCTTTATACGTGGTGCTCCAGTAATCATTCAGAACTTATTACGAACTTGGTTTTCAACTTGTTGACTTCTTCAGTTCTTGTTATCATTCTCTTTCAGTCTTATTAATTTTGTTATGTTTTCTCTTTTCTAGATTTTAGAAAAGCACAAAAATGTTTGGACTTAGTTCAGAACACAATGTCGTACCAGATGCCTCGCTCTATGCTCAAGTAAGTGACTTGAAAATGTTTGATAACTTTTCATTTCAGCAAGTGTAAATGTTCAGTCGATCGACTGTGCTTTTGCTGTGCTTGTTCAGGTGTGAAGGCCGGCGATTACTCGATCATTTCAAGTCAGTGCAATGACAAACTCACACTTGGGAAAACTGACTTCAAAATGTTTTGAAGACTGAATATGTTTTAATTTATTGCCTTTACTTCACTAGATTTATAGAAACTTTGATAATTTCTTCAACCAAATTATATGGCGGTTTACAGTTCAAAAATTATATAACAACACCAAACAGTCTCTTACCACTATGCAAATTTTTAGAATGATACGATGAAGCTGCTTTAAGTGAGATTTGTTTGTTAAAATCTTCAATAGACACTAATCTTCTCTTCTTTAAATATCATTCCGTTTCACTGAATCTTCCCAGGTAGTTCAGTTAGATTTCTAATATTTTAAGTTGTGAAATATGGTTTTAAAGTTGACTTGTTTTTAGCTTCTTGGTGCGACTATGACATTGCGAGTAATTTACAGCTTACGGCATTGCGCACCATTTCGCAGACTCGCAGTTGTGTTAGATTTAATACTTTCTATTAATACAGCACCCAAGTTAACTATAGCCGAGTTATATTTTTTCTGAAATTGACAGATCTAAGTTTTCTGACTGTTTATTCGAATTTATTTATCTTCAACAAATTGCTATTTCGTGGACATGTAAAGCCATTTTGAAAGCTTCAAAATTTAAACTATTTTAAATCAAATGTGTTGGGAAAGCTATAGAACTTTGTTATCATGTTTTCCGGACAGATCCACAGACAAAAACGTCAAAGAAAAGCTAGTCTTTTTTTGTTTACTGGAGTTCTCGATAGTAATCTGCTTGGGTTGATTTAATTTTGACAGGAAGCACTGATTTCAGAGGACCAATCTTTGTTTGATTCCAATTTCAACGACCCATACAAACCAGTCAAGCCAACTAAGGGGGATTCATTCTATCCAAGCAAGAAGAGACCATTGGAATCGGATCTGGAGGAGCCCAACGCAAAGAGACCTTACGTGCCGTGCAATGACTTTCAAGAGCGAAACTCGCCTTCCCCGGCCCCGCAAAGTCTTGCTCATGAGCGAAGGGTTATTGTCCCCGCAGGTAAATTTCTTTGATTGTCAATGTTTCACTTCTAATGACCGCAATCTGTCATCAGAAGGCAACGCCTTCAGCTCGAGTTTCTCTCCGAGGAGTTGACACTTTCTACTTTTAGAAGTGCGAGATGAAGTTGAGTAGATGTTCTTTTCTTCACCTGAGATTTATTCATATCATCTTACTTCGTGTCTTAACAAGGGGGCGGAGAAATGTACCGCACCCAAAAGATACCCTGACCTTTATCATCTTTCGCAATTTCTATGGTTTGCCTTATCATTTTTGGCCCTCAAAATTCTCTGTTTTAAAAAGATGTTTAACTTCTATTTGTTTGAGAATTAAACTTTTTTTGGTTTGTTTACAAAAATATTTTGCTTCAAGTCTAAAAAAATACTACGAAAAGATAACCTCAACTTAAAATAAAATCTTGTGTGACAATAAAAGAAACAATGCAAACTCCTGCGTGTGGCATTTGTATATATTGACTGCTGGTTCTCACTAGTCTTCTCGGGGTTTTAGTTTAGCTCTAGGGTAGAACTGACACGGTCACACGGAAGATTTAAACAGAAATGCTATTCAGCGCATTAACTCGGGGCCCTTTTTCGAGCTGTACTTAACAATATCAGTCTTGTCTCGCCCATTAGCTCAAATATTGGCAATAATCATGGACTAACTAATTCTGAAGCAGTTTTTTTTAAAAGAAAGAACAACTGAAATTTAATGACCCGAATGAGCATTTTCTTTTTTCGTTCGCTAATTCTGAGTGACCTCGTGTTAGTTGTCAGAATATAGACTGGTATAAAATGTTTGCTGAAAGTTTTCATTTAGAATTATTAGAAATCAATTTTTGGTTCTTTCTTTCCTCAGATCCCATGTGCTGGACTAAAGAACACGTTCGTCAGTGGATCCAATGGGCGGTGAAGGAATTCAGCTTGAAGGAGATAGAAGTTAGCCGGTTTGACATGGATGGCAGAGATCTCTGCCGCCTCACGAGAGAAGACTTCATGAAGCTTGCCCCAGCGTACAATGGAGACATATTGATGGCTCATCTCTGTGTCTTGAGAAAAAGTAAGTTTCAAATATTTATTGCCTTTGGCAAGACTTCTAAAAACCCACCGACAACATCGTACACTGAAAGTTGAAGGAAAAGTTTTAAATTTCGATTTTTAAGCCTACATTTTATGTTTCTCTCTCAGCACTGATGTTACTGTTGCTTTCAATTTTATTCTTATTCTTTCTAAAAATGAAAGTAAGCATACTAAATTCTATTGTATTCTTTCATCTAGCTCCTCTGCCAAACTTGACTTCAGATGACATTGATCGCGCATTAGCTCCGTCCTCGGTCCAGACCTCTTCATACGCTACTCCGTCGCCTCCTCAATACGACAGCAGAGCGCAGAGCTCAACTTCAGGTAAAACCTATTCCTTAGTTCCTTACAGGGTAGCACGCAAATTATAAAGTTTCCTCAACTGACCCCCTTCAACTAACAATAAATCTGTGGTCTCTGAGACGTGCTCTTTCAATTAGTTGCAACTGAAAATCTATATCGTAATGACCGGTAATAACAAATTAAATAGCGTCATAACCACACCCTTTTTAGAAATGACACAAAAACAAGTTGAAAAGTTCGGTCAAAACAAAAGTTCATCTAGATAATAGCGGAGCGTTTTGTCTGAAGGCATTCCCAAAAATAGAGTTAGTACAAGTGTTTCTTTAATTAACAATTGTTGTGTCTTCTTGAACAATGATTAAATTGCTGTTGTTTCTTTCCTTCAGGAATGCCAACCTATTCCAGAAGCAATGAAATCGAAACTCGTCAACCAGTAATCACAAGTTATCCCAGTGCGTCGAGAAGTAGCGAATACAGCCAAGCTCGCTTTACTGGTAAGAAGCTGTTAATATACTCTTAAAGCTGTGGAAAAAAATTATGAAATGTTTCAACAAAAATGTCCAAGATAAATAAGAAAACAACTATTAACAAGTACACTTTATTGTTTAGCAAGAAGTCTATGCTTTGAATCTAAAAAGAACTTGAAGAAAGGGTTAAAAAAAACTGCCGATTAGTGAATTTTGCCCTCCTAAAGACAATTTGATAAAACCAAAAATGTCCCTAACTTTTAAACCAGTTTAACCAAAACGTATGACATGACCATTCATTTTGCGTCTCTTGGAGAACAAAAATGTTTGGCACTACGTTGAAATTCAAGAGTTGAAATGTTCTATAAATTTGAAATTTTTTTAGTTTGAATATCGAGTTTGTCTAATCATCCATTCTTTCTTGTTGTACAGAGTCTCCTTCTTGGACAAGCGCCCAGTCTACCCACAGACTGTCACACATGAAGGATGGCGTTGTACCCAACAAAGCTATTCCAGAATCCCAACAAATTCAAGGTGTGTTCCTTTTCTATCAAGAATGTACAATTTCGATTGAACTACTTTCCTGTTCCTTATGAAATTATTTCTCTTCTTTTGTCCTTCCTGTTTTCACCTTGTTTCGGTGTTTCTTTGTTTGTTGGTCTTCTTGGTCTTATTCTATTCCTTGTTGTTAGTCCTGTTGTTGTTGTTGTTCCATTTTTTCTTATATTCTTCTTTCTTCTTCTTTTCAGTCATTCCATCTTTTTCTTCTTCTTCACACAATAATATCTGACCACTCTTCCCTTTCTTGACAGGATCCTACGCTCCGAGCCCAATATCCACTAGGGAAGCAGTTGCTGCCGCGACTACAACCGGCAGTGGCCAGATTCAGTTGTGGCAATTTCTCCTTGAGCTGCTCTCTGATCCCAAGAACTCCACCTGCATTGCTTGGGAAGGAACAAATGGCGAATTCAAGCTGTCAGATCCTGATGAGGTCGCTAGACGCTGGGGAGAGAGAAAGAACAAGCCAAACATGAATTATGACAAGCTGAGCCGAGCCCTCCGTTATTATTACGACAAGAACATCATGACAAAGATCCACGGCAAGCGCTACGCCTACAAGTTCGACTTCCAAGGCCTTGCGCAGCTCAACCAACCAATCACATCAGACGCTCAAGCGCATGCCCAGGCCGCCTACAAGTTCCCAGGCTCGGAGTTCTACGCTGGTTTTCCCGCCGCGCCACTCTTTCATCCAGGCACCAACAGCTGTTTTCAGATGCCATACTGGGCACGAGCTCCCCCGGCCTACCCACAGCCGTCAAGATCCATGTATGGGAGCCCCATGACACCAGGAATGACATACTACGCGTAAAAGTAGCAGAGAACGAGAGAGATAAAGTTATTTGAATTATCTTATTTATTGACGGAAAGAACCACCGTGTGAGCCAAACACCCCAAGAATGGGGCAGAAAGTGCTGTGCAGAACCAGAAAAAGACCAGCCGCCAAGAGCTATGCAGAACTCTGACCGCGCATGCTGGCTTTGAGAGAGAATCAGCTCAGTCTTCATTCTCGCAGAATGAACTCTGATAATGAAAAACTATAAAAAGACATTTCTACATAGATGCTTGACTCGTATTTTAGTTAGGTTTGCAAAGATTAAGAGAGAGAACAGACGTTCGTTTTCACACACCTACCTGTAAATACTGACATGGTCATATCAAGTAGGAAGGTTTTGTTCCGTGTTTCGTTAATAGATTGTATGTTTTGTTCCCAGGACAAACGAATGTATATTTTTTCAAAAAATTCCAGCAGCATAGAATATTTATATGACAAAAACACTTTATTATAATAATAATAATAATAATGTATATTTGCCTACGCGAAAGATTTTATATGAAATGGACAGAGCATAAATAATTTATAATATTCTATTGGCATTGTGTTTTAATACACATAAATCAACGACCGAAAGTGGGTTTGGATGTAAATAAAATAATTTTTAAAAATATATCACTTGTGGTGTAACTTTTTTTGTCAAGTGTGTGTGTCTGTCTGTCTCTGCGTCTGTCTGTCTGTCTCTATCTTTCTCTTGTATGTATGTCTCCGTTTTCGTGTCTGTCTCTCCCCTTTGGCTATTTACGTAATATCTGACGAATAGTAGCGTACGTAGTTTTCCTTCAATTTAAGAATAAGATATAAAAACAAACAAGTTTGATAAAAAAAAAATTAAAAAAAACATTTTCTTGGTTTCATCCTTTTATTTCCTTCAAAACAGCTGACAACTTTCATCAAGTTCTACAACTCGCTGTAAAAAAGGCCAACTTTTTCTGAAAGCTAAAGATTATCAATTTTTTTTATTCAGGGGGGAGGCGTGAGCGAAATCAATCCACAGTATAACTGTAACATAAAGTATTTCTTACCTTGATTTTTCACTCGGTGGGGAGGGGTGGGGTGTTTTTCACTAGTAGCGGCAGATTGAAATAGGCAACATACGTTCGTACTTTCGAGGTTCTAGGTCTGTCCTGTTGGTAGTGAAACCAACAACTTTCATCAAGGATAAAATGTGGCTTGAAACACCAACTTTTATGGACATACATGAGTCATGAGCCAGAAAGCATTCGATTGGTACTTAAATCAGTGTGTTCCCCACTACCAACTGATCGATTTTTTTGGTTGCAAATTTCGTGGGAAAAAAATATTTTTTCAGGACATACCCAGACAAGGTGTACATTAAAAAAGCCAAGAATTGAGGACATACCGTAAATAAGCCCCCTAAATCTCGGACGTGAAACTCCTTCCGAAATATTAAGGATTAGTCTTCGAATGCAAATAAACCAAGGACTTGCAGATAATGAATTTCAAAGGCAAACAAAGAAAGAAACGGCAAAACAACGGCTTTAGTTGTTCACTGTCACTCAATCCTATCGCTACTGTAGAAAGCGTGTAGTGTTCATGTTGCAATAAAGCTTGTTACTGCTATGTTCAGAGAGTTTTAATTGTCATTTGACCAGTTTGCACACGCCTATTCTCATTTTCACTTTAAAAAATTTCAGATGCAAAAAGCCATTGTGGTATAAGCTCAACCATTTTGAAACGCAATTTCCCTCCAATAAAAACAACAACAACAAATTTATGTTGACCTTAACTCCAATAGAGATATTTGTACAAAAGTAAACAATTAAAAAAAACAGTGAAGGAAAGAAATCTTATAATAACAATATTAACAATACTACCAATACAATAATAATATTAACAACAACAACCTTATTGACCTTAACTCCAATAGAGATATTTGTACAAAAGTAAATAATTAAAAAAAAGTGAAGGGAAAAAATATTATAAGGGACGGACCATTTGATTCTGTGGGGGGGAGTGGAATAATTTGTAAAAACAAAAATTTGCACGAGCCGAAAAGCCAAAAAAAAAAATTTGCACGACACAACAAAAGACAAAGAGAGAGAGAGAGAAAGAGAGGGAAAAGCGAAAAAAAAATTTCCAGGCCCATTCCAGGGCAAAAAAAAAATATTTGCTCGCAAATCATTCTTCCACCCCCACCCTGCCAAACTTGACTTCAGATGACATTGATCGCGCATTAGCTCCGTCCTCGGTCCAGACCTCTTCATACGCTACTCC
>JAOBYG010021120.1:0-22110 GCA_025403545.1 Epizoanthus stellaris | reverse complement strand
ATTTTGACACTTAAAGCAAAATGTTCCTGGACAGATTATAAACTGACACAGTAAGTTTCAACTCGCTATCATCCGTCGTTATAAAGTTATTGAAGTTTAAAGATGGTGTGACCGGGCAGAAGGTCAATATCTTTAATTTTCTAACGTTGTTTTCTCTAGTTTCCAGTGGAAAAACCTGTCCCATACATAATAGGAACTTAATAAAACTAATCCAAGTTTCCAAATATGAAATAAAAATATTTTTACCCTGACCCTTTACTTCTACCTTAAAAGTATACCTAAACATAGGAATGCTTATCTGACCATCTGACACACACACATAAAACATCCGACGCACATTTTTGTACACAACACAATTCCTTATTACTGATTAGCTACTAGCAAACTGGCCCTATGCACACTCAATCTAGACTAGTTCACAGCCCCATGATGATGACGTCACAGTACCAGGGTGTGTTTGTTTGGGAACATTCTGGATTAGGAATTACCGGAATACTCGGCAGAGCCGTTCAATTGGGAGCTATTATCATTCCGGTTTCTTTGGAATGCTCTTCCAGCCATTCTGCTCTGGGTATCAGAATAGCCGGAATAATCCGGATTAGTGACGTTATCGGCGCTAATTTTAAACACAACAACAATGGCTGCCACTGACTTGATACTTTATGTTGCTGTTTAGAAGAAATCTGCTAACTGAAGTCTGAAAGACTGCGAGCTCAACACAATATTCAGAATAACTGTTCGCTTAGCAAATAAAAATCCAGCTATTCCGGAATATTTCCAATCTATTCCTCAGAGTCCATGTCCCAAAATATCCAAATATTTTATGTCTTTTTTTACATGTGCAAATCTAATACGATTCGGTGCTCACCTTCTCAAGATCGAGCTTGAGTTCTTCTTCTACCTGATCAAATTCCTCCATCATGGATACACGCGCCTTTTCCTTCTCCTCCAACAGTCTTTCAAGATTCTCCTTCTCTACTCTGAGCACATTCATTGTATCCTGCAAGTCACTGTAACTACTGCCTTCCATACGAGCTCTTTCGAGATCATTTCTCAATCCACCAATGATGTGGTCCTGCTCCTTCTGTAAACTCCTATGCTCTCCATCAGCCTGCTTGAGCTCATACTGCAGCTGCTCCTTTTCAGTTGCCACTTCTTCTAATTTGGACTGTACTTCTCGCAAGTTGTCCATAAGTTTCTCACATAGGCCTTCCTTTTCAATTATATCCTTTTCAAAGTTGTTCTTAAGCGCAGTGATGGAATCTCTTTCAGTATTGACGGTCTCATCTAGTTTCGACTCAAGCTCTTCTGCTCTTGTTTCCAAACCTAATTTAGCTGATTCAAGCTCCTTGACGTTTGCTTGTAATATGTTGAGATTCTCTGCTGTCTCTTTGGCTTCCACCCGCATTTCTTTCAATTTCTTCTTCAGTTTTTCAATTAATCTCTCCTTTTCACTTATCGTTTGCTCAAACTGATCTTTCTGCACACTTGACTGCAAAAGCTGATCTGTTTCTACTTTCTCCATTTTAGTTCTCTCCAGATCAGCTCTTAGAGTCTGTGCTTCAACAACAGCTTCCTGTAGCCGAAGGTTCAGCTCATTCTTCTCCTCGGCAGTCAGCTGGTATTTATTTCTTAGGCTATCAAGAGCTTCGTCCCTTTCAGCCACTGACGTTTCAAGTTCAGATTTGATCTTACTCACATCCTCCACTTTGACGCTTTGTTCTACTGTTCTTTGAAGCTCTTCATTTAGATCATCTTTGGAACGCTTTTCCTCATCAAAACTCTGTTAAACCAAAAGCAATTGTAACAACAAAATAATTATCAAAACATATGTAACTTTGCTGATCAGGGGATAACGTGTTATAGGGCTGGATATTGACCAAATAGGGGCAGTTCCATTCTTTTATCACAGCATTTACCATGCTGCGACATCAATTAGAACCTCTAGAGAAAGAGTACTTATTCACCGCATGATTTTCTAAACACTAAACTGGTACTCAACATTTCTTTTGTCCAGACTAAATAATGGTAATGGCTGAATGTATGTTGTATTATTCGAAAGCATGTACATTTCCATCAATGAAATTGTGATTTCCAAAACAAACACAACTAGGAAGTATACAACTCAACACTTAGCGACAACAAAGACAACTGACTTTATTCGATTTTACGTGGTTTGAACATGGGACAATTGCAAGAGAGACTTCTTTTCTCCAAAACATCCAGTCGAGTTATTATACCTCTAATAGAAACTCTGAACCTATTTCCTATTTCATAAATATTTTATATCATACAGCATTAGTAACAGCATTACGCCTCTCTCCCTCTCACCGACACAACAAATGCTACAATTTGCTGGTCACAACATGTCCCCTCTCCCCCTCCCACTGACAAAACAAATGCTATGACTAACTTGTTCCAGTATATGATAAGTAGTAAGTATTCATAATATGCCCACTGTCCCCTCCCACTGACCAAACAAATGCTACAACCTGTTCCAGCATATGATAAGCAGTCACTACATGTACTTTCCCCCGTATCCCCCTCCTACTGACCGAATAAAAGCTACAACTAACCTATTCTTGAATACGATAAGCAGTCATAACATGCCCCCCTACACACACACTAACCAAACAAATGCTACGACTAACCTGTCCCAGCATATGATAAGCAGTAACTACATGTACTTGCACCCGTATCCCGCTACTTCTGACCAAATAAAAGCTACAACTTATTGTTGAATATGGCAAGCAGTCACAACAGGCCCTCACTCTCCTCCTTTCCCCCACATTATCCAAACAAACGCTGTGACTAATCTGTTCCAGCACGTGATAAGCAGTCACAACAGACCCTCACTCTCCCCCTTTCCCCCACACTGACCAAACAAACGCTGTGACTAACCTGTTCCAGCATGTGATAAGCAGTCTCTTGTTCCTTCACTTTACCACCGAGTATCTTACACTCGGCAGCCAGCTTCTTGTTCATGTCAACTTTCTCGCGCAGTTTCTCTTTTAACTTCTGTATCACCTCATCTTTATGAGACCGGATCTCAGTCACTTGGTTTGCAAAGTCCTCTTCAACTTTCGCCTTTTCTAAATCCTTTTCCATAACAATTTCATCAATCTTGCTCTTGAGGCTGTCATCAGTATTCTGTCTGTGAGCAAATTCTTCCTTAGTTCTCTCAAGTTCCTTTTCAAGATCTTGAATCTTATTCATCATTTCTAACTTCGCAGTTTCTTGTTGTTCTTCCAGTGCTTGTCCCTTCTCGGCTGATTCTTGTGCTACATTCTGTAACTAAATTGATTTAAAGGTATTAAACTTTACACTAATTATAACTGTAAACGGCATCCTCAATTCCATATCGCAAGTCAGAGTCCAAGTCAGAAATTCACTTTCAGTGTTTAGTCCTAATACGTTTACTGTCGTCCACTTTTAGTTTTCGCTCTTAAAGGGGCACTCTTGCACAACAAATCAAAACGAGAAAGCTGAGTATCAAAGCTGAGTATCCCCCACCACCACAAACAACATAAAAACAAACGGAAATGAAACTGCAAACATCTGCAATTTCCTATCACCGACAATCTACGATCAGCTCTGATTATCCGCCTCTAAGTGTTTGTAATTGTCTGTGAGTACCCTATAACCAACAACTTGTGATTATTACATCACCGATAGTTTATGACTGAAAGCTAGCTTGCTCCAATGTTAATACATTGTAGAAAATTAACAGTGAGACAAAAATAGATTGGAATTTGTGTACTAATTTGTTAGTCTATAAGTATATTATGGAAATTACTGGCTTCAATTGTGACGAGATATGACTTCACTTATCCGCCATCTTGCATTATATATATGAAATCAGAAAATTACCTCAATTGATTCAAAATTATTCAGTGACAGAACTGAACTTTGGTCAATCAAACTATAAATTAAAAACAAAACCTACATAGAAAGATTAGAAAAACTTCTCATTTTTGCAAGATGTCAATCAAAATATTATGGTTACCATGGCAACTGGAAGGACCATAGCCATAGCCAAGATTAACTGACAAGAGGCTGACCACTTGGCTATATGCAAATGCAATTGGGACTAGGCTCGAACTCAGAATCACGTCACAGGCCGAGAACAGAGGGAAGACTGTACGCAAACTCAAGGATTACGAACACCAGGTCACTACTGGTGCGACTCAATGCAGGATCAGAAGAGATTGCACTTGGAACATAAAAATTTCCTAACTTTTCACAGACTATATACAATTTTTCACTAATCTGTACTTGAAGCAACATTTTGCTAGCCCGATTTTAGCTGGTTTGTCTCCTGGGCTCCTCAGTTCAAACAGGCAAACACAATGAATTATGTGAAGACTATAAGAAATTTCCTGACTTTTCACAGGCTGGAGAAAAAAAATAGGATCTCCCTGGCCAAAACCAAAATTTCCTGACAATTCCCAGACCTTGAAAAATTACTTTTTTCACTGATTTTTCCCTGACTGTGTGAACCCCATGTTCAATATGGGGCATTATTAATGGTGAGTCTTTGAAAAACATTAAATAATCACCTCCTTATCTTTCTCTTGCAATTCTTCTTTCAAGTTTTCTAACTCAGCTTTCACCCAATCATGGTCTGTCATCACTGTCTCCAAGCTGCTTTTCGTTCTTGATAATTCATCACTTGTTGAAGCTATGATCGATAATTTATTTTCAAGCTCTGTTTTAACTGATTCAAGTTCGGACTGCTTTTCAGCAAGTTCAGCAATAAGAGATTTCTTACTGACTTCAACCTCCTTTAATTCTGCGGAGATCTCATTTAGTTCTGCCTCCAGTATTTGCCGCTCATGTTCCAAGGAATTTGTTGTACTCTGAAGCTGTTGTTCCTTGAGAGAAAGCTGCTCTATAGAAGCAGCAAGGGCTGCCTCCTTTTCATCTACACATTCTCTTAATGCTCCCAACTCAGAAATTATTTGGTCTTTTTCTTGGAGCTGAATTTTCAGTTTTTCCATGATTGCCACTTCCTCATCTGTTTGACTTTTCTCATTTTCCATCTGCGATTTCAATAATTCTAGTTCTCCTTTGATGTTTTTATTCTCTGCCACAATTACATCATTAGATTTCTTGAGCAACTGAGCTTTCTTCTTCCACGACTTGAGGTCAGCAGAAAACTTATTTTCTTTCTCTACAAAGTCAGTTTTCAGTTTTTCCACAGCTGCGGTAGTATCACTAAAATCTGTGGACAAGAGCTCCAATGAGGCACTCTTTTCATCAAAGCTGGTCTGTAGAGTTTCAATCTCAGCATTTCTTTCTTCCAGCTGTGACTGTAATTTGCTTTGCTTTTCTAGTTGTTCTTCGAGATCATGAACATGGCTTGACGATTTCCCGAGTTCCTCCTGTATTGTATACATGCCATCCGTTTGTAACTGTAGTCTCTCTTTGACTACTTGTAGTTCAGCTGTTTTCTCCTTCAGAGCCATTTCCAGGTTGTCTTTCTCAGTTTCCAACACTACGGAGAAAAAGTTGCATTTTAATTACAAGACGAATACAACAGTACAGATCATCTTTGAGAGAAAAGCAAACTTGTTATACGTTTAGCGCATCCTTGGATTTTCAAGGTGTACAACACATTTCCCGTTAATAAAACGTCCAAACGTATGGTTGGCTTGTATCTTCAAATATTTAATTGTTTAAATGAAATTAGGAAAGGCAGGTATTTGCACAATGGGAAACAGCAATGCCGTACAGAGTAATGTTAAGATTAATTATTTGTTACTTGTAGCCACAGCCAAGCAATACACAGTATGCTAGCCCTGGAGCACGTGTCTACACCAGACGTTTCTTTATGGCTTTCAAAATACAAACTGAAAGTGGATTAGTTATATAACGCTCACTATTGGGTTCCATTTCCATATACAAAAAACAAAAAAAGTCTATAAAGGATCATTCAAGGATAAAACATTCAATAGCAAGGGCTGTCCTTCATCATTCACCTCGCTCACCTCAGTTGCATCATTGCACATAAACATGTATTTGGTTTTACAATGTAGTTGAGTTCCTCAGCAAATAACATCACTATAAATTAAACGGTTCTGTACAAAGGAGGATCTCAGCGTAAAATTCACTATAAGAAGGATTCTGCTTTCAGCAGCTCAGGGAAGAAACCGAAATTATGTCAATATTTCTGCACCTGGTAATTGAGAATTATTTCCAATTCCAGGATTTCGACAAGCCACAACTAAAGGGGGATTACAGTTCGAGTGTTAGGAGTAAGGAGGATAATTAAGCGGTGTTTTGGAGAAGAAAATATTCGGTGACATGCAACAAACAACATAGACTAAGAACCCAGGTGCATACTCCCCGGATATCAACAAGCTGGCGCCTGTGTATTACTTAACACGAATTATTGACTTTTAATTTACCCAACTCATTCAAATTCAAATTTAAATATCATATCACCTTTTTTATCCACAAATTTTTCTCAAAAAATCTAAAACATTTTGCCACGTTACTATTACATACCTATGATTCAAAATTTTGAAACACCAAGTACATTGATATCACGATAAATTAATAAAATCGTGCTAAACCCCCGTAAAACTATGCATTTAACTGCAATTTCCACATGAGGAACAATTAGAGGTAATGACGAGGTAATTTATACTGAAATTAAACTTCGGTCATATTTGTCATGTCATGTGGAAAGATAGAAAGTTTATCTCCCTATCACTTGACTGCTCAACACCTTCCCTTATGTTGTGTTACCTTTCATCATTTCAGCTTCCACTGTTTGCGAGTCTACCGCTTCCCTCAGTAGTGCCAGGCTCTGCTCCTTTTCCTCCAGTTTCTCAGCCACTCCTTTAAGATTCTCCACCTTTGCTGTCTCATTTTGAAGCTGCTCTGACAACACCCTTATCTCTGTGTGCAGTTCCTCCTGCTTGGCTTCCCGTTGCTTTATGATCTTCTTAGCTTTGCTAAATTTCTCGTGTGCTTCTTTTGCTGCCGTAAGGAGGTGATCATGCTCTGCTTGTAATGCTGAATTTTCCTCTTGCAGTTTTTCTTGCTCAATTTCGATTTCCTTCAACTTCGACTCCAGTTCCTCAATAGTTTTAAAGGCACTTAAATAATTCTCCTTCAAGGTCTGCATCTCCTCTTGTAAGATATCTTCATTTGATGAATACTTAGATAGTAAATTCTGAGCATCAATTTCCTTTTGTTTCAGTAGTTCTTCAAGATCGTGGTACTGTCTTCCAAGATCTTCGAACCGTTCTTTGAATGCCTGTGCCTCTTCTGCAAGGCATTGTTCTCCAGCTGCTTGTTCGGTTGACAGTCTATTCTCATGTAACTCTTTGTCGTTCAATTTTGTTGTTAGTTCTTCATTTGCTTTCAAGAGGTCTTCAAACTTATTCTTCACAACTTGTGATTCCTCTGCAAGTATTTCTTCACGTGCAACATATTCTGATGCCATCTGCTCTTTGGCAATTTCGTTTTCCTGCAATTGAGCTTTAACGTCTTCAAAATCCTTTAGAAGTGTTTCGTATTGTTCTTTAATGATTACAGCCTCCTCTTTAAGACCTTTCTCAATGTCTACATGTTTACCTTCTTTCTCTTTCCACTGTTCTTCCATATCTTCAAATGATTTTGCTAAAATCTCATATTGCTCTCGAAGCAGCATTTTTTCCTCTTGAAGTTGTTTCTCATGCTCTTCCTTTACTTTAGCTTCGTCACGGAACTTGTCTACGTCGGCAGCTTTTACCTGACTTTCAAGCAGCAGTTCTTCCTTCATCGCTATGTCTTCATTGACAGCTTTCAGTTTCTCTGAATGCTCTTGGTGTTGACGCTGGCTGTCAGCAAGTTCAGCTTCAGTGGAATTCAACTGGTCCCACACTGAATGGAGCTGATGGTCTTTTTCAGCAAGGTCATTCTGAAGTACTCCTATTTCTTCCATTGTTGAACCAAGCTTTTCTTTAATCTGTTGTAACTCCTCTTCACTTTTTTCAGTCTCGTCTTGCATCTCCTGCATGCGATTCCTCAGAGATACACATTCCCTCTCCAAAGGTTCTAGTAGCTGAAGTTTATCTTCGTTGCTTTCAATCATTTGCTCCTGCACACGTTTGTTCCTGCTGCTGAGCTCATTTTCGAGCAATTTCAAGTTCTCTAGCTCCTTTCCTGTGCTACCTAGTTGTTCTTCCAGTATTTGAAGCTTCTGGTCTCTTGATTCAATCTCATGCTCATAGATTTGAACCTTTTCTAGCATAGCCGCTTGTTCACTTACTGTTGTCATGATTTCATCTTGCTTTCCTTCAATCCACTTCTCTAGCTCATTAATACGATCATACTTGGCATTGTTGCTTAATGTAAGCTGTTCTAATTTGTCCTCCATCTCCTTGCTAAGATTAACTAATTCCTTGTCTTTTTCTTGAAATTTGTCATTCAGATCACTGATCTGGTTGTCCTTCTGTGCTAATTGCTCGCCAAGTTCATTAGTGAGATTGTCTTTTATGTCGTGTATTACTTGAATCTCCTCACGTTTCTGAGCAAGTTGGGTTTTCAGCGTTTCAATTTCTGCTTCTTTATCATGTTCGTATTTCAACTGTGTTTCATTGAGATTCTCTATCTCATCAGTTCTTTCCATTAGTTGCGACCTCATCACCTCTAACTCTGTCTCCTTGTGGCTTAGTGACTCATTCTGAGAGTACAGTTCATTCTCTAATTCCTCTAATTGTCCATGAAGTGAGTGAATCTTCGTTTCAAACGTTGTCAACTCTTTTTCCTTTGCCGCGATGTTGTTTTGAAGCTGTGCTTCACTTTCTCTCGTGGCAGAAAGTTTCTCTTTCAGAGAGTCAATATCAGCGTCCTTTTCATTTAAGATTTTATCCAGTGCTAACTTTTGATCAGCATCTGCTTTGAGAGAGACAAGTTCCTCTACTCTTTCTTTTTCAACTCTTTGCAGTCGATCATTGAGATGGACAACTTCATCTTCCTTTAGCTTCAACATATCGCTTTTCTGTTGTTCTGACTGATTCAATTTTTCCTGCAGGTCGTCAATGTCGGCCTGAGCATTTTCTAACATGAACTGAACTCTTTCAAGTTGGGATTGCCGCTCTTCCACTCGTTCAGACAATGTAGATATGGACGCTTCCTTCAGCTTTAATTGGTACTGTTGGTGAAGATAAAACAACAGTCACCTTGGGGATATGATAACTAAACCCTATATTAACCCTGTAAAAAACCGTATATTAACCCTGGGACGGACAAGGGGTTTGACCCCCCCCCTCATATTTTGCAGATCTAAAATATTTGTCTTTAGAGCAACTGCTATGAAACCTTTAGTAGCTATAGCCTAATTGACAAGACATTGTTTGACGTTTTGACGTCATCCGCTATAATTTATGCATAATTAATTACGAAAATTACATTTTGCTTTTAGAAAATGGGAATTTATGGTAAAAAACACATTTTTCGGCTTTTATCATCTATTTGGCTGGTTTTACCTCCAAAACAGTATTTTTACTTGTTTTTACTTGTTTTGCTGAAAATCAGTAAGAAATTCAAAAATTCAAAAATTGAAAATCCAAGAAGGCGATTTTAGCTACTTATATATAACCAATTTAGTTTGATAATAAAATTTTGAATATTTAAAGTCAACCATCATTTTCCACTCTTTTGCTGTCATTTTAAAACATCTATCGCACCCTCGTCAAAATAACTTACTTTTGCAAGAATACCATATTTCACCCAATCTTTTTTATGCTTTAAAAAGGATACTTTGTAAATGCACAAACAGTGTACAAAAAACCTTAGATATTTTTGAGACTGAGCAAATAGCTGCACTTTCAAAGAAAAGCGTAAGTTTATAAGTCATTAAATTATTTCTAACACTGTTTCAAGAAATAGCAGCCAAATTTACTTGTGATACTAGTTCCAACTCACAACCCGATATTCTTGTAAGCAATGTTATTGTAACTGAGTGTAAATAGATAATATTGTAATAGTTATTTTTAACAAAAGGACATTTTTTGTCATTGTATTGTAATATACAAGGTAATGAATGATATTGTGAGAACAGTATTTTAAGTGCTTTAGCAATTAGGTTATATGGATGTAAAACGGAGGATGTTATTCAACGTTGTGATGACCTTTAACATTTAACTTTAACATTTACTGGGCCTGAAAATGTACGGCACACTGGCAGCTGAGTAAGGCCCGTTTCAAACGGTCGCATTTCTTTCGTGTCGAATGCAATTGAAACAAAAGATTTTCTGCTTCGCTGGTGCGGTACCTTTGATATATTTGAATTTGGCACGACAGAAGTGTGACTGTTTGAAATGGGCCTAATGTACGTCCGTGTAGGGATGTGAGTTCAATCATGTGCTGCTGTGTGTTTAACAAGGCCTGTGTCTGTGTGTAAAGCTTGGTTCTTATATGCTGCAGGCATGCCTCGGACATCCCTTTCCGGTATATTTGAACGTGCCACGGGCATCGTAGACAGTCCCAGGTATTTGTCACTGACATGCCCGAGGTAAATCTAAGAATTTTGTAAACATTGTAAACATGCATCGCAGTGTTTTGGCAGGTGCACCTGCGGCACACCCAGGGCTTGCCTGGGGTACAACCTGGGACACTACCGACAGCATCGCAGGCATGACTGTGGCAGATGTGAACTAAGTTGTAATAAAGTCAAATTCTGTAGTGTTTTCCACTTACTCCTTATTTCCAATTTGCAAATTCTTCATTATGCCAACTCGTAACCAATACTTAGTGGGTTACAACAATGCGATGCTGACTTCCTTTTTCAAGAAGCATTCAGAAAGAAGAAGACGTTATAATGCAGAGATGTATGGAGATATGTAACGATGCCTATTTATCAACTATCTTCAATGGATTGCAACAAAGAACTGTTCATAGACTTACCGCTATTCTGGAATTCTTAGAGTTTGTCACAACAGCTGATAGTCTTACACATAATTCCTAATTTGGGAAAGCACCATTATGAATGAAGCATGGAACCTTTCCTATTCATTATTTGTATATATTTTGTTACAATAAGTTTCAATTTAACACTGCATAATTATATTACATAATGCCTTCACCTTAAATTGTCAGTGTGTTATGCAGCCTATTTATCTCTTAGTATATGAAGTAAAATTCAATAGTTACCGAAATATTATGTATTTAAATATTCATTAGAATTTGTGCGATATGAGATAATAAATAATTATTATCACTATTATTATCATTATCATTATCATTATCATTACTATTATTATTATTATTATTATTATTACCATTACTATTTTTATTATGATGATGGTGATGTAATGATACATGGAGATTGATGGCGATGCATGACCATGTGTAGTGAAGTGGGTCTGTGTGGTGACTCTCAGCTGCCAGCTGCCTCGTGTGATATTTGCATCCAGCGGCCGAGCTCACCTGAGTATCAGCATACTCGCATTCTTTGGACGCAAACTTGTCACAGAACAACATCAACTCCTCATTTTTACTCTCATATTTCCCTGTAATTTCCCGGATTTCCTCTTCTTTACTATGCAACTGTTCTTCATAGTACTGTGCCATTTGGTCTTTCTCTCCAAGAGAAGTATTAACCAGATGTAGATTTTGTTGCAGTTGAACCACTTTCCCTTCCAAATATTTCATTTGTGCTTCTCTCTTTCCAAGCTGAGTGGTAATTTCATGTATTTTATCTTCACTAGTTTTCTCTGTTGCTTCAAATTTGATTTTATAGTCAGATAATTGAAGCTGTTGGACAAGAGCAAGAGAAAAAAGAGAACTGTTCTTTAATTCCTCATTTTTGCCATGACATGATTTTATTTGTGTCTTTGCAACTGCCATGTAGCTTTGAAAATATGATACTTAACAATTATTCTCTGACCTCGAGCTGAATAGTCGCATAATATTTACCGAGATACGAAGCATCAAGGTAAATATTTTAACAGCCACTATTCACCGAGATTGAAGAGAATAATTGTTTTAGTATATACCAACGAAGTGACTTCCAAACATTGGCCACAAAAATATATATTTGTCGATCTCTTGTTGTTCAACTGCATAGTGACATAATTCGTGCACGACCACAAACCTGGTTCAGTGGTCTATTTTAGGTTCAAAGCACAGGCGCAAGAACTCGAAGTACTTCCAGTTCAGACAGCAAAGGCATTCCTAAAGTATACACATCTTCTGAAGCGTTTTAAGTCTTTCTACTAAAGTGTGAGACAATGGTGAAACAGCTTTGTGCCGACTAAACGGATAATGTTGAACGAACAATGTTTACTGGAAGAGAAACTAAAGGAGCAATTCTTGACATTCAATTTCAAGTCGACACAAGCGCCACCACAGCCACGGCCTGCGCATTGAATGTTGAACAAACAATGTTTACTGGAAGAGAAACTAAAGGCGCAATTCTTGACATTCAATTTCAAGTCAACACAAGCGCCACCACAGCCACGGCATGCGCATTGCCATGTGTATCGTACAATAATTAAATTGAGGTTTTTTTCAATGGAAAGTTGCTTGGAATAGCTGGCTGTGCTTGTTCGAAAGACAGATGAAAGATTTGAACACAAGACCAATAAATATGGAAACAGTTTATTGTACGGATTGTTTTCTTTATTCAAATGCAGTTCATCAACGGTATTGTAGAGCTAAGCTTTGTTTTGTTTCTTGCAAAAACATACCATTTCAGCTGTGAAAGCTTAATTCAATTTTATTAGCAAACTAGTCTGCCAAGTGAGTTGCTTTTTAGGCCACTAAAACGACATCAGAAACCAGCTAAACGGTAGCTGCATATATGCACTGTAAACAACAGGTTTCGGTTATAGAACAGTAGTCAGTACGTATATCTTGAATGCTCTTGAGTAGTTTCTTTACCTTGAATACTGTGAGACCAAAGTCCATTGCTTTTATGTATTCTCTGGTAGTGTATTGTCTTGTATTTCAAACGTTCAAACTCGGAAGCACTTTCAGTTTTGCACGAGATGCATTATCCACTTCCAAGGAGGTACATAGCGTTCAATATCCCCTGATAACAAACCAATCCGATTGTGAGAAATGCCAAGGTCACTAAGTTGGTATACACTAAAAATGTTTAGTGTAAATCTCAAAAGTCGTAAATATCACAATGCAGTCTTGTTTTTGGTTTTACTCCCATTTGTTTCAAGAGATTTATTGACTGCAGCAAAATCGATTTATGAAAAAAGTAAATCTTGATTATCCCAAAGGCGTTATTGATTTGATCAAACTAAAGATGATGTAGGTATGTTTGCTGTAATGTAAAGCAAACCATTGACGATATTACTAAAATGTCATCGTAAAACATAACAAGAGCTATGGGTTAACAGTTAAAGTGGCTCGTAACTATTTTCCATTTTGCTGTGTCATTCAATTTAAGAAATGGATACTCGTGTATCCTGGCAGTTAACTAACAGTTTATTGTTGTTGTTGGTTGTGGTAGAATAACTCTGCAACATATCAACAATTGCGTTGTAATTATGGTTTCCATGGCAACCCTACAGGGACTCAAATGCACCTTGTTTCTAACATTCAAGTGTATTTTACACCGGAATGCATTCGATGACACCCATTTTTGTTTTATTATTATTGGCATATCAAAAAAGAAACTATTGAGAAATTGTCAAAAATTCTGTCACCAAATTTTGGTAGGATTGCCATGGAAACGATAATTACAATATGAGTGCAGCTGTTGATATGTTGAAAAGATATTCTACCAGCACCAACTATCAATTGTTAGTAAACTGTCAGGATACACGAGTAAGCCATTTGTTAAATTGAATGACACAAAAGAATAGAAAACAGGTATGAGCCACCTTACAAGTGAATCAAGGCTCTCAATGCCACCAGCATGCCTACAGTTCCGTAATCTCATAAAGATTCATATCATGGGCATGCCGAAATGTAAGTCAGCTATGCTGGGAAATGATACGATTGGCATACTAGTGACATATGGTCACCAGATCTAACTCATCAAAGCCATCGTTTCACCTATCTGCAAAAATAGAAAAAGTAGTCTTCACAGACTGACTTTCCGTTCTATCAACGATGTCATTTTCAGTGTAATGAACATTTCATAGCTATTTATTCAGTACGTGACTAAGGCTGGAAGTGAAGAACGTACACTTTAAACTGATTACAATTAAAAGCATTTAGCAGTCTTCAGTTTCTATTAAAACACATAGTTGACAAAGTTACAACAATGGTTAGTCATCTAAAATAAAATGTAAAATTAATAAAACAGCTTAAATAATAGTTAACACTGTTAATATGAGTATCTGATACATATTAAACATGTTAATCCTTTTATGTTTTTATTATGATACATATTTATACAGTTTAATTGCAATTATTAACAGCTATCGTTATATCATTAGGAAAGGGTGCATCAGTAGTTAAAATTTTTAAATTAATTACTTCAATTAGTTATGGCTTTTACCCATTACAGGTGATAGCAGACCCTTTATGAGTAGTTGATGTGTTCTGTGAGAAGTGGTTGAACTGTAATATTCTGACACAACTATTACACCAGTTGAAACTCAAAAATACCACCAACTTGTTAATCATTGAGGAAATAGACAAATTTGCACAAACAAAGGTATCAAGTCCAGGCTGAAGAAAACGATTATCGCGTTGCCTGATGGTAGGCTAGCACTGTCAGTGAGACACAAGCCTTGACTTGAGTTCTACTCCCATTATTGTGCAACCTTTTCCCACACCATCCATGGGCAGGGATGTAAGCCATTGGTTTGGTACCTTAAGGTACTCAAGAGATGTACATAATTGTCGAGATGGCGTAGGCCTGCCCCATTATTGTGATTATAGTGTTCCTGATTCATACACTGCTTGCAGTAAGCTGGAAAACTGACACTTTAAAAATACCTTCATACCTTTGTTTGTGATATATCAAGAATAATTTGAAGGTAGCTAATCGTTTGACCTTATTCAGAAAGGTATAGTACAATACATAGCATGAAAACGTAAATCAGAATTAATAACACTGCATAGTATGATACCGACACAAAAACTGTTGTGAACATTTTATTCTTTGAAAATAGGAGTTTTTGGAGTGAGGTATTGAACTAAGACTTGCAATGAATTTGAAAACATGACTATAAAACAATCATACATTACTTGCTTTTAATAAACTCGTCACAATTAAAACCATAGCTCGCACTCTTAACAAGGTAGATAATACTGATGTGCTCTATCTTGTGATCATGTTTATTTTCCCATGAATCAAAGTTTTAGTTTGTGTAAGTCTGGTAGCCATTTCTACATGTATTAGGTTTCAAAGATAAAATAGTGAGAAAGAAACTATTATTCATTTATACAAACCTATACTGGATGCAAATAAATTCAGGAAGATTTACATGTATAAGATTTCTTTCCTTTTTAGAAAAACGCTAAACACTGGTACTGACATCGGCAATCCACACACACATATATATGTACACACATACACATACACATACACATATACATACACATACACATACACACACACATAGACACACACACACACACACACACATACACATACACCTACACATATACATATACATACACATACACATACACATACACATACACATACACAACGATGTTTTTCTGGTGTGATAATAGACTAACCTCGAGTCCCGAGTTTGCTTCCTTTTGGTTAATGAGTTCATCTTCGATGGACTTCTTAGCTACTTGAGTATTTTGCAAATCTTCCGCCTGCAGCTGAAGAGAGGATGCCATTCCTTGGTTCAATTCCTTGGTAGCTTTGAGCTCATCTTCTAACGCATCCTTTGTCTCTTTAACATTCTGTAAATCTGAAAGTTGTTCTCGTAGAGAGGAAATTGTGACTACGCTGGCTTCCTTCAGGGTCATTAGGTCATTTTCTACTACATTTGTGGCTTCCAGAACATTCTGAAGATCTCCAAGCTGTTCTTGCAGTGATGAAACTGTCGATTTTTCAGCCTCAAGTTCTCTTTCCACGTTCATCTTGGCTTGGGCAATGTCCTTGAGCTTCGACCTAAACAGCAAATTGAAATAATATCACCATATTCCTACGTACTTGCAGCAATATATCAGCCTTATTGTTGTCATATTATTAAAGTAACTGCTAAATGTGTTGACCATAATACTTATATTGTTCCAAAGGTTTTTTTGTTTTGGAACTTTTCACGACCAAGACAGTTAGATCTCTGACTGCTAACCAGAGGTCACAGGCTCGACTCCTGATCTCCGATGAGGGTTGAATTTGTGTGACCTTCTTATGCCACACAGTCCGTGGCCAGGGACATGAGGTTGTCGGTGGACTTAAAAGAACCATGCACTTGTCAATAAGAGTACGCTATTGCTGGTATTAATGTTCTGCGACCTCATCTCTGCTGATAATTATCAGTACAATTTTTAAGTTCGTGTGTGGACCGTACAGCGGCAGCCAGCAGTACCTTCAACGCTTTAGGCTTCATCTCTCGCTTATTCTTGAATTGTAATACGTATACGAGCATGGCTATTTAAATGCACAAAATAATGCACTACCATTACCACTACCATTATTATTTGATGTCATAAGATATGCACAACCAAATTATCCTTAAAACCTTTAAAGTTGACATGCTGCTATTACTGACAATGTGAGTAAATGTACCTCTCCCAAATCGTTAAAACTTGTCAAACATTGCATTCCTGTATTTGGAAGATGTAACAAATAGTCTATATTGCTACTGCCAACTTTGCATAAGCACTAAATTTCTGCTCTTGACTGGCTGACATAAACTTTAGGATCAAGGAAGTACATACACTCCAGTTCTCTATATAATTATTTTATTCAAATGCTACTACCATTAATTTTCAACTTCAAATTGAAAACTGTCACATCCTGAAAAAAAGGAAAGCAGTCAATATGAAATGTGCAAGTTCACAGGTTCTCCAAATGTAATAGATAGTCCAATTTTTTTGCAGCTCCAGTTTTTTTTTCTGTGTAAGAATGACGAAAAAAGTAAACTGTAAAGCCTGCTGCAACCAAGGAGTAAAGAAGCCAAATTGGCTTATCAGAAACGGTGCTTAACTCCGGCTTCTGGAGCATCAAGTGACTGAGAGCATCACTACTCCCCCCAATGGAAACGATGCTGTCAGGTTTTTGCCCCACCAATTTGCCAGGTACCCAATTCATACAGTTGGGTGGAGAGAAGCACTGAGAGGGTAAATGTCTTGCTCAAGGTCATTATTAATCGATAGTAGCAAGGTTCGAACCCTTGACCTTTTGGTTTTAAGTGCAACACAGCAACCACTAAGCCACCACGTCTCCCACAAGAATCAAGAAAGCTGCCACGGACCACAATGCATACCTCAGAATCTCCGTTTCCTCGTGTAACTCATCCATCGTAGACTGCAGTGCTTCCTGCACTGCCTGTTTTTGGTGCTCTATATCCTCATCAGAACTGATCGACTCAGCTTTCTTCTGGAGTTTTTCTCTTTCTGCTTCAACCATTTCTTCAAGCTCTTCAACACGAGTGAGAAGAGCAGTCCGTTCCTGGTGATATATTTTAAAAATAACAGAAAGTCCATTTGAGTTGAAAAAGCGTTGTAAATTTAAAAGGTTTTCTTGTCATTCTATGTCTTTTTATTTTTATCATTTTGTTTTTACTTTGATTTGCAAATCATATATTACAATGAACCAAATGCATTATATATCCGGTGGTTCAAATAAAAGCACATTCAAGATGCAGCGATTATATTTCATTGCAAATGTAGCATTTGTTTTTAAACAAATATATTTTATTTCTCAAGTGTCTGCTCACTTGTACTGTACATGGACAGATGGAGTCAAAACAACATGCATACGAGCAGCATCACTAAAGTCTCGCAATGTTTTTAGGTTTTCTGTGAATTCATAAGCTGATGGATGCTCAAATGGAAATTATTTGTTTTCTTCAATAGCGAACCTCATTGGCTATTGTACAAATAAATGTATCTTTTAAATTCAAAGCATATATGCACGGATATTGACGTTATTTAAATGACTATGCGCTAAAACAGATTATGGTTTTTAGTCAATCACAGTCATGTTATATCTTCATTGTATAATTTCATATGAAATAATTTTAAGAAACCTTTTCTGAAGTCACAAGAGCAACGCAAGTTTAAAATCAAAACACATCAAAATGCAAACCAGCATTACGTGCTCTTTTCACTTACCCTTGCCATGACATCAATCTTGCGTTCCAAGCCATACTTTTCTTCCTCAAGCAATCGCACTATCTCAGTGAAGGATGTCATATCATAGGAGGATGCAGTAATGGTTGACGCGCCTGCACTCACTGCCATACTGCTCTCCGTCTGCTCAGTGTCAACTGGCATATCGGCAGCCTCGGCTAAAAATAAAGAAAAATACAGCAGCAAGATTAACAATTTGATACACTATCTTAGTGAGATCCTGTAGTGACGGCAAAAGTCGAATGGAAGTTCTGGCTAGTACCAGAAACTAGGGGCAGCTCACTCTCTGTATGTAACATGGATTAGATAGAGTATGCACTCTTCCCTCCCTGATGCATACTCACATATATTTAGGTAATGTATATACAGCTTTTTCCAAAAAGGTATTCTGAACATTGTGCATACGTGCATTGTACATACCCAGTCCAAAGATATTGTGGTGACTCTTTCTGCTCGAGTCTGTGTAGTTATGCAATGACAAATTCACATTTCCTAAACGTTTAAATGTCCTGATATTTTATATACGTGGGTCATGGTAGTAAACTAGAGTTATAAAACTATCAAGAATAACATTAATCAAGACGTAAAGTGACAACTGAAACTATTTTCAAAGCAAAAATTTTCTGAGAGTTTTGCAAACTGACAAATCCAAGATGGCGCCCACAGGCAAACTACAAAGAACCATGATACAATTTTTGATTTTTTGAAAAGCTCAATTTTATTTAACAGTTCTAATGGCCTCTATTACAAACTAGGAATGTTGAACAAACAGAAAGGAATTAGGAGAAAGGTTCTTAACATGCCAAAACGTGTATTTTACTACCAAAAAATCCATTTGCAATTGGAAAAATGTGAACAGATATAATGTCTGACCATTAGGCTAATATATCAAAACACTTACTTAAAGGGGTTATGTCATGGCTATTTGCTGGTTATAAAATCCTTTACAGTCATGAAACATGAGTTGTAAGCTCAACAGGACAACAAGAAACGATAAAATTATTATATATTAGCTGAATTAGGTGAAAACAATAAGTTTCTAAATACATGAAACACAATTTTGACAGCGAATGGGTTAAACGCATTTAATGTCTAGCACGGACCGAAATTAAATTTGAAGTTTGTAATCCGTATTAATCTTCCCCAGTTTTAACCATCCATCCTTTCATTTTGGGAGATTTTCATACATCGCAAAATTGCTTAGACATAGCCTCTTTATTAGGAGGTTTTATGAAGTTTGTTACCCATATTCAATTTTTCTAAAAAAGATGGCAAAATTGATTTTTTTCTTCAAAGTTGTCATGGTAATTTTCTTCTTCCAAATACGTCCATCACTTTCTCTCAGTGAATTTTCAAGTTGTATGTTCCTAAAATCATTTGTATAAATCATACTCATTAGATGAATCATATTTCTAGTATGAAAAAAGAAAAAACTGCTAAGAAAATAAAAAGTCACAATTTTGCTTAAGGAATCGTCACTGTTTTAGCTGTAGTAACCATGGCAACCGATTACAAAATACGCGGCTACACTTAATTTAACAATAAAAGGTCAAACATCATTCACACCAAGATTGTGAGCAAAATCCCAAACAATTTAAAAAATCATGAAGTGGGGTCCAAATAACCCTCACCGCTTTGCTCGTTAGTGTTATGGAAAATGGGTTATACCTGTTCAAGGGTTGATTTAATGAACGCATGAAAAGTGTCGTGATCAACTAAAGCCTGGGTTTTTTTTTACTAGCGACGCAAGAGCAAGTGCAAATAAGCACAAGCGCAAGCACAAGCACCGCCTCATCCACGTACTTGTGCTTGTGTTTTGCTGGTGAAAACTGTATACAGCGCAAACACAAATGAGTCTTTGAGAGCTATTTATATTAGGCCAATCAAAACATTAGTTCTAGTTCTCTTTCGTGCGCCATTCGTGACACAAAAAGGTGACTAGTATTAAATAAGTCTTGTGCTTATTTCACGGTTAGTTTTCACCTGACGCTAGCCTGCGTAGCTAGCGGTCTTGTTTGGGGGGGGAGGGGATTCGGGAGGTACTCGATATTACTCGATCAGGTGCCATTTGGACGCGCACTAAAGGAGAGCCTGGGGATGGCGCCCGATCGAGTAATATCGAGTAATTCCCGACTTTTTCGCCTCCCAAACAAGACCGCCAGCTACGAAGGCTAACCTGACGCATATATTTTGTGCTTGTTCTGGTCAACGAACAGCGATGGAAGTACTATTGTGAAAAATGCACTCCCCAGTTCGACCACTGCCCGCTACGTGCGGTTCATTCCAGCTGCCATTCAATCATGGCCATGTCTGAGGGTGGACCTGTATGGCTGGGATTGATAGCCTGTCAACAAACTCGTTCCAAGGTTCCTTCCACTTTCGGCCTACCTCGTTAGAGTACCCTGGTTGCGACTGGTCATGTGACATCCAGATGTATTAAAATCTAACATTAGGGAATGGTAGCAATGTAGATAACTGTAGCTATAACATAACTTGTAAGCTTCTTTTCAATTTTCCATGGTTGTTCTCAATCCTAAAATTTAATTTGTTTTTCTATAAACGGTGTAGTTTTGCATCATATAGCGTCAGAGTCAATGCAGAACAGCTGAAATGAATTTATTAAAATTCTGGACGAAATTACCAGACAATTTTAATCAAAAATAATTTTAATTTAAGGAGTCTAAACTACCTTCCTCCAGTCATTTGTCGCCATGTCATTATTTCCTGAAGCCAATACTTTGTAATCAGTAATCAGTAATTTTAAACATACAGCAAACACAGGTCGACAGCGCCAGTGGTGTTTACAATATTTGGCTTTCAGACAGATATAACGCGCCTCGACAGGTTCCATTTTCTCGTAGGAATATGTTGTTATTGTTGCGCTATTGTTGCTGTTTAATACATGCAATCTTCGTAACATTCTACCGCTCTAGGCCAAGTTGCTCGAAAGCCGATTAGCGTTAACCCAGAGTTAAAATGTTAACCCACGATTGGATTTACTTCCTCACAGACTGCATGTCGGGTTTACGTAACTGGGTTTCTGAATAAAGTTTCGATAATATTTTATAATCACCGGATTACGTTTCATAGACGAAATAATTATGGTTAAAGTTTGGCTTAACCCTGGGATAAAGCTAACTGTCTTTCCAGCAACCCGGGCCAGGTACTACATAATATGATTGATAAACTAAAATGTTGTGCTTGTTGAGTTGATGTTTCGAGTGCTATAGTACTCTGTACGTCACCAGCCGCAACTAGAAAACTCGAAGTGAAAAGAGCCTGGGAACGACCTTGACCTGTTTATTGTTTTGGCTTCTACGATGTATAATTGACACGCGATCTATTTCCCATATGAATACTTAGATTATAACGTAGAACAAGAGTTAACCATTAACGGTTTCCTTCTAACTTAAGAACTCTAAAAGACAAATATTGCTCAAATATATATGGCTACTGATTGTAGTACATCCTTATTTGACCACATGAGTCCTATATATATGTGTGTGGTCGCTTCAGAGATGAAAACATTTTCTTTACTAACTTAACGTAAAGCCCATCGCTCTTATGAGAGCATAGACCATCAACAAAACACCTCCAGCGCACTCTATTCTGAGATAGTGACTCAACTTGTGACCAAGTTTTACCAACTGTTTTAATGTCATCCTCGAGGTTCCGCCGCCAGGCATTTCGTGGGCGTCCTTTCTTTCTCCTACCCTGGGGATTCCAGGTGAGGGCTTGTCGTGTGATGTCGTTGGCAGGCTTCCTTAGAGTGTGCCCAATCCAACTCCATCTTCTCCTTTTGATCACCTCATCCACAGGTACTTGTTCCGTTCTCTCCCATAGATCAATGTTGCTGACTTTGTCTGTCCATCGCAGTCCTAA
>JAOBYG010021009.1:0-12595 GCA_025403545.1 Epizoanthus stellaris | reverse complement strand
TCCCTGGAGCTCCTCACAGTATGACAGCGAACGCCAACTGAACACAAAACACATTTTTACCCACAATGCAACGAGAGTAGTGATCCTCCTCCTCTGATTTACACTCTTACCAGGCAAAATTAATGCTTTTCCGCTATGCATATCGACTAATTTATGTTCAATGAACATTTTGGGCGCCACTTGTTAAAACAGCCGAAGATCCCTTTAAGCTCTGAGTCTGACACCAGGGTAGTTCAGAACAGTCAGAACAGCAAAATTTCCTGTGGCCATTGCAATCGAGCGAAGTTGGGAATGAAGAAAGACAGGTGAACAATATCAGATCTGATGAATTTGCACGAACTCGGCTCAGTAGTAGTTTTCTCGGCTGTCGTGAGTTGGTGAGAACACTTTGACTTGGTATGAAGGTGAATCCAGTAGTTGTGTTATGTTTCGTTGCTCTGTCGATTATTCAAGCGTGGACGCCATTGCTTTCCGCATCGCTGTAACGATCAAAGACTTGGAAGTATCTTTCAGAACCTTTTCCGCGACCTGTTTGACAAATATACATCGAAAGCTGTGGCAAATCAGATTTGTAAATCTTAAGAAATTCACTGTCAGAACTATAAAACAAGATGATGTCTCACAGCAAGACCGCGTGATGTGGTCGCGTGATGTAGCAATCTCAACACTGCTGGCGCAAAACACCGTGGCTCAATGTTAACATTTCCACGGATCGACAGACAGAAAGATCGACAGACAGAAATCCTGAATTCTCAAACAAACAACGCAAATAGCATCGCTGCCTGACGGCAGCAATTATTGTTATTAGAGAGTAGAATATCTGCAGTTTGCCACAGTAATGCCCCCCCATTCCTGGAGTATACGACATCTATAGATTACCACAGGTATGTCCCCCCTGGAGTATACATTATAGATTGCCACAGGTATGTCAGCATTAGAGAGTACAATATCTATAGATTAGCACAGGTATGACCCCTCAGAGAACATATTTATAGTCCCCCGTGGAATGTACAGTATCTAAAACAATAAATATTGATGAGCCTTTCGTTTCAGTGAAATTTTGTACAGACAGTTCCACCTTATTATTCATGTTTTGTAGTGGTTTTTTATTTTTTTATTTTCGACATTACACACTCGATCGATCAGCACTGGTTTCACAGTTGCTTGAGTTAGGCTTGTAATTATATCATTACAGCTGCACGAAAGCTTGTCCCAGCTGGTTACCGAGAATCTCCACGTCAAGAGATGGCTGTTTAAGATGGATAACGAGTTTGATGGCAGGGGAACAGGTTTGTTTTATTCGGACGTTGTAGACGTCGTAGACGTTCAGACGTTGTAGACGTCGGGTCTTGTTTGAGTTCGTCGTAAATATTATACTTTATTGGTTTTTATAACGTACAGCTTGCAAAGGTTGCCGTAAGTGATTAGTTTGTTTGTTTTCTTATGAGCCATTAGGTGTTGATATATAGCAAGTATATTGTGACATATAATGCGTACTTCAGTTCATTGGCTAATCTGAGGTTTTGAGGCAGTCTTCAAATCAAATGTCTCTTGCATTGCAAATTAATTATCTGCTACCACACACGTGATCCAAGCATGTCAGAATGTGGCATGACGTATCGCACCACTGTCTCGACTAATGGCAGGGAAAACAAACATTTGTTTATCAAACCTTTCTTCCAAAGTGGAATGGGACTAGTCATTATTTATTGGTGGAGTATTATTTATTTATTGAGAGTAGCTTAAAACGTTTAGAGCATGGGAGATTTTGGAGACTTTCAGAAGACATCTCAGAGGATAATAGGAACTTCTCTTACTTAACTAAAATAATTTAGTTCCAACAGAATAGATCAACTTGCAACTTCAACTGTAAGAGTTTCATTGTTTCGCTTTTTCTTTTTCACAATCTCGTTGAACAGCTTACTGTGACGTTACTCCCCACCTGAAGTGTCACTCGTGGGCCATGAAGGAGTGTCAAAGGTACGGTGAAAAGTGGATGAAAAAGTGGGCCCATGAACCCACGTTGAATAAATTATCAGCGGAGATCCCCGACATTCTTCTTCATCATGCCAGAGCTGTGAATCAAGAGCTGTACCCAACATGGGACAAATTTCTGCAAGATTTCCTCAAGAGGGGTAAGAGGGTGATGTTTTACATGGGAAGGGGTGGTTGCTCATGGTTGCCGGGGTCCTTGAGCATGCTCCCATAAAAATTTTAATGTCGAATCTTGCAATTGTGATTTTATGCATATGAAGACCCCAAGTTTATTTTTCTGTAACTTCTAATCAAAATGTAAATTTCCCTAAGATCAAATTCCCTTAGTGCCTTTTGGGTGGCATGTCAGTTTTACAAGTACTTTAGTTCCTATAAAATTCCACCCATATAAAAATAGGAATTAGCGTTCGTTTCGCTGGCCTTCTCTATACAATGAATGTGCGCTGTATTTCGAATAATGAAAAGGGGGCACAAACTGGAACAGTTACATACAAGATATTGCATGTATCATTAACAAAGATGATATCTTTCTCAAACAACACACGCGCCTTGTACATGTAATGGGTGGGTGAAGTGAAGTATGGGAGGGTGGGGCTTATTATAGGCAGGGGCTAGATAGCCAGGATTTATGGTAGTTGCATTAGTACTGATCTCTGTGGGGAGTGTCTGTTGGTGCCTGCTTGTGTGTTTGTCTGTGTAACCATCTGTAGCTAATCTAATTATTATAATTATTATTATTATTATTATTATTATCTGACCGTGTTTGTTTGTTCATTCGTTTGCTTGCTTGTTTCTGTGTCTGACTTTCTGTTTATCTGCCTGTCAGCCCTCTGGCAGCATTACCACTCTCTTTGGGCAAACGAAGTCTAGCCAATGGCTATTCTTTTGTTCAAAGGTGTTCTGAACAGTGGATAGCCACTGGCTAGGATTTAGACTCCGTTTAAATAATCGGCCCTTTGTGTTTGCTTGTCTGTCTGTCTGTCTGTCTGTTTGACTGTCTGCCTGTCTGTTTCATCTCATATCTTCTGATATCCCGGACGGTGTAATTGAAACCTGCCCCCTTTCGATAGCGTCACTATTCTCTGTGTTTGCTTGTCTTGTTTGTTTGTGTCGCTCTGTCTGTTTCATCTCCTGACTTCTGATATCCCAGGCGGTGTAATAGAAGCCTGTCCACCATCTGATAGCATCACCACTCTCTCCGTGGATGTGCTGATTGAACCCAGTGGAGAGATAAACATCTTGACGATGGCTGATCAGGTAAGACTCTAGTTGTAGGATTTGACCATTCATTGTGTTTTATTTTGAGGATTGTAACGTTGGTTTATGATTTATTGAACTTCATCACTTACTGAGATATTTAGTTAAAACTTCCGGTACATAATATGATGGGTTTTTTTAAGTTATAAATTAAATCGGCAGTCATTCTACAGTTTTGTTCACAAACAAACAAACTGCTAAGTATTTGCTGAGAAATGAACACGATTTGATGCCAGTACTTCTGTTATTATCTCCTTGGCCGTTCCATAATATTACTTATCAGAATTGGCCGACGGTATCATGAGGCCCTGTTAGGGGGATGGGGGGGAGGGATTGGTGATTCTTTATCCCTATAATTTTGAGCACGGCTATCCATTGTGCATAAAATTATTGAAACTGGTATCTCTAAACTACAGTTTCTTGGTATTCTTAAAACTAAACTATTATCCAATCCCTCTCATATTTATCCCTTATCCCTATAATTATTTTACCAGTTATACCTTATCCCAAGAACCCCTAACAGGGACTCTATCATGAAAGGTGTATAACTTTGCACAGTTAGAAGTATCAATTTGACCTTTTTGTTTATTTTCTTTCAGATCCATGCCTCCTCGCCATTTAGATGTTGGGGCTATTCTCTTCCCCAGTCCTCTGTCGATCCACCTGAGTTGTGTACAGCCGCTGATGCTATTGCTAATGCCTGTAGGCTCCGCGGTATTATCGGTTATTTCTCCATAGACTTTGTTACGTTTATAGATCCGAACAGTGTAAGTGACATAAATTATATTTGAAGCTTTCTTTCAAAGTAGAATACTTAGTTAGCCTGCCTGCAGATGCTAATTTTCCTTCGCAGGGAGAACTCTCTCAAGAGATTTTCTGCCTCGAAGGAAATTAGCGTCTGCGGGCAGGCTATGCTTCAGTCAAGGTTATGCTTCTGTGGATCTCTGAATACTATTTCCGAATTGGTGCCAGTGCACAAATCACTCCAGTTTACCTCTACAAATTTGATTAAGTAAACACTTTCCAACACTGATAGCCTTTGGCTTCTATATACATTTTTAAATAGATAGTCTTAACTAGTCTTGTTTTAGCTTGAGTGTGCATGTACGTACTTATGCTTGTGTTAACACGTGTGAAGCAGGTTTGAACCAGTCAAAAAGGAAGCCGTAACTTGTTTGAGTCCATGATAGAAGTAAACCACTAAAGTGTTTGAGTCCGCCATTGAAGGTAGCAAGTACTATGCATGGGGAAATCATATAAGAAACCACTAAGCTGTTTAAGTCAGTCCTAGAAGAAAGACAGTAATATGCATGGGCTAGTCTGCATAGAAGGAAGCCAATAAAATGTTTAAGCCAGTCATAGAATCAAACCAATAGCTTGTCAGAGACAGTCATTGAAAGAAGCTAGTAACATGTTTGGGCCAGTCAGCATAGATGGAAATCAGTAAAGTGCTTCGGCCCACGAGTGGGGTACTCATATATAAAATTGATGGGGATGCTTGTCTTAAATTTGAGAGGAACCTCTAAAGGTAGCAGAATCTCATTTTAGTTCTGGGCGTGGTTCGAATGTATTTTCATCCCTAAGAGGTACCAACTCGTATGAACTCTGGGCTGTTGTCTTCTTTCTTCAGTTTAGTTTAAATACCCTAAAAGCTACTGTGAAAACTAAAGAGTTGCAGTTTGAAATTTGACACCGTAAGTGTTACCAAACTCTTGAATTTCAACCCCTAAAAGGTGTCACGGGCATCCCCGTCACTGCCACAAGGGAGTCTTCCCCGGCCGGGTTTGGAACATGCATGGTAGGAAGCCGTAAAGTGGTTGAGCCACTAATGGAAAGAAATCAGTAGGATGCTATCAACACATGTAATATTAACAAGAAAGGAATCAGAAGTAATTTCTGTATAGTTAGCTGCTTAGATGTGCAAGTTCTACCATTAGATACTAGTATGTTTGTCGCTACATATACAGCCATTTCAATAAACGTTGACATCTGAAAACATACAATGCTCCATAGGAAAAGCAAAGTACCTAGCACCAAACTGAATGGCTGGAACCTCTATATTTTACTCTGTGTAACCTCCGTTGTCTCGTAAATGAAGCACAAAATCATGCATGGCACACCTTGATACATTTTATCAAACATCTTTTAAAAACTAAGGAAAGGACATCTCCCTTCATGCTTTGAGGACAGGGTATTGCGCTTTTCCTATTGCATGTTTTCAATAGTCAACCTTTGTTGAAATAGCAGTATACATAAGTATATTCGATACATGATCAATAATTTTTATGCAACTTAATGTGGAGATTTAAATTCCCAATATTCTTGTCAACTTCATAGCTCTGCCTGTGCAATGACTCACGAGCACGATCTTTACCCTTTAGATGAGCCAAATAATCTGGGCCGTAGACCTGAAGTTGAGCTACAGTGATAGTATGACAATGGCGCGCCTCATGCAATACGTGACAGGAGGCCACTTTGAGCCCCAGCTGTCCGCCTTTGAGGTTCCAGTGAGAAAGAAGAGAGAAGTAAGTGGGCGGAGAAGGAGGAGGCGAGTCGTTGAAGAAGAAGAGGTATTTATACGTGTTTGTTATGCTTATGTTTATACCTAAATTTGTGTTTGTGTTTACATTTTCTTGACGTTTATGTTTATGGTTTGTTTTAGAGACTTCTGTATGCATCATTTGTTTTGGTGCGGTTATTTAACTCTTAAGTTCTTATGCAATGGACAACTGTGTTAAAAATGTGTAGGACTGGTTATTATATGAAGGTTCTCTTGATTAGTTCAATCATTTTGGATTTTCCACCAGCCACCTCCAAATCCCAATCGCTGGGCTATCCTGAGTACTCGGCTACTCCACAGTAACCTGAGTGTGATTCACTATAGTGTGTTCTTCCAGATGTGTCGTGCACACGGTATCGGCTTTGATATGAAGGTCAGTATAAGATCTGTATATACTGTAGCTTCTCATGAGCATCGAGAATATGTGATTATGCTTCCCATTTCAAAAAATGAGGTCCGCAGAGCCCAAATGTGTACTGTGCGTAAGAAAATATGTACAAAAAAGTAATCATCTTTCGTTTTCTCAAATTAGTCTTGTTATTACCTCGCCGAAGGCGAGGTTAATATGTAATAGGTTTTCGTTGTTCAGCCACAAAAACAACATTTAAAATTGCCGCGGAAATAGCAAAGCGTGACTATTGTTACTCTGACCAATGAAACAAATAAAAGGACAATAGCGTTTTAGACAACCAATAACTTTCTAGCAAATGGCAAAAAGTAATTGGTGGACGAATAGAAAAGCTATTGTTATTCTGACCAATGAAGCAGAATAAAGGACACTAACATTTTGAACAACCAATAACAGTTGAGCAACGGATAGTCCAAAAGGTTTTCGAGAGAATACGCCAACACTCAGCGCAGTGTTCAGGTGGAATCATAGACGCGGGCAGAACCTCGAAGAACACTGACGAAGACGACGGTTTGAATATAGAACAGAGACGAAGAAGATCTTGTGAAGTAAGTAATACTAACTGGTGTAGTAAACTGAGGCTCTACTTATCAAGGGATCAAATTATAAATCGCATCGGAATAATTATTTCGACTTCTATATTAGAAATAGATCCCTTTTGGACTACGTAAATGAGAATGCATGAATACGCAAACGAAAGAAACGTTTTTAAAGTCACTGAATCCTGATATTTTTCAAACTGGAGTTGTCGAATGCTATAAAACAAATTGCTTTTTGAATATCATTTTGAAGAAAGAGTATTGCTGTGGCGCGTTTGGTGCATGGAATGTTTTTTAAAAATTGCTTGTTGTTTACTCTAGTTTTTGGCTCGCTTCCAAGTCACGACATATCTTTCACTTAAGCAACAAATTTAATTTCTTCGCACCAAAAAATAATCTTCTTGTTTGACATATGCGATGTCCAGCAAAAGTTTTGATTAGTTTAGGAAAATATTCCAAAACCAAATTCAAAACTATTATACTTAGTTTTTGAAAAGAAACATTTTCTGCATGCATCGCGGTCGCATGGCGTTTACCAAATTTGGTGATTGATGATGTTTTCACTTTTGGTTTTTGGCTAGCTTTTAAGTTAAGCATTTCGAAATAATCAACTAATTAAACATTTTCTTGTCAAGCCACCATTGTATATTCCTTTGCCATCTCTTTCAATTTATTATAAACGCCACTTAATTATATTTGTGTTGTTCTTTTCTCTTTGCATTTGGTCACGTTTCTATTTTGCATGCTCGCTATGGCGAGTTATACAAGCGACAAAGTAAACTTCTTTTAGCATAACTTTTTCCAGTTGTTTGGTTTCTTTGTATATTGGTTTAATTATTATTCAGAAAACGTGACTTGGAAGTATGCCAAAACCACACCTATAAAAAGCAATTTAAAACTCACAAACTATGAATCCGTTATCTTCCGAACCGATAAAGTAAATTAATAGTTTGGTTTGGAAACCAATGCGATAAATACTTTGCTTTTCCGGCCATCGTAAACAACGAGCTTAGCTTTTGAAACTCTTGTCCCCCACAATCCTTCTTGCGCCATTTGAAAGAAAAAGGGCGCCAGGGGACCTGGATAAGTCGAACGGTACTTAACTGACCGCCGGAGTTTTACGTAAGGTTTAAAAAACAAAAATAAAGTATATGCGGCATCTAATTTTACACGCGGAGGCTGATGAGAAACCGGGAATGTTTTTTATTTGGCCTAAAGATTGCGACAGTTTTTATTTTCAACGTCGAAATTACTCATAAAGGCTATCAATTCAATTGGTTGACGGGAACTCATTGCCCTTTTAAATATTGCGCTTATTTTGCTTTAAACTTCCCCTTACATCAAGATTAGGATCGAATTGATAGTTTTCGTTATATACATATTTTTTTAAATTCATCTCTATATTAAAACTAGTCAGTAATCACATAAGCTTATAATCGATTTGGTCGAATAAGTATTCGCTAGTATCAATATACGCTTAGACATGACACGCAGTTGTTTGTTTTCTCTTAAATGGCAATTTCTGTATTTTTGGTAGCTTGTTATACACACTTTGGGTGTTAAAGTTGCGAAATTTTACATGAAAATTAATATTTTAGCTGAAATACATGGGCTACCCCCCTGAATTTTATTTCTGTCTGTGCAGGTTCTGGGGGGTATTTAAGTCAATTATAAAATAACTAAGCTTGAATGTTGATCTTGTTTTGTAATGAGACATCAATGTTGACCATGATTTGAAATGTTGGTGTGTTCGACAATGATCATGTGACCAGATATGCCCCACCCAAACCATGACTTAACAAAATAAATAATTGTAAAATCTAGGATTTCTGAAGACCTCTGTAGGATTTCTTTATTATAGTTAGAGTTGTCACTAGGTTATTTGGTCAGCAGAGTGGAGTGGCTTTCAGTTTAAGTAGGTTCGGCATTTACGGCTTTGGTCATGTGACATGCTGGTGACCGCTGTTAACTCTTTCAGCCCCGAGCAATTTCTCTGATTTTCTTCAAAACAAAGTGCCAATCCCTTTTCTTGTCATAAATTATAATTAATTTTAAAATTTCTTGACCTAGTTCCCCTTTTGCAGAACACGGTGAGCCTACTATCCCATGGTGCAAAAGTTCCCGCCATTATGTTTATTTCTCGGCATTGGAAAGACCTCTTGCTGAGCTTATGGAGGAAAATTGCATACATTTTCAACTTTTTGCAGCTTACAGGGATTCTGACCACATCATAAAGTGGAATGACGAGTCAAGCTTGCTCTGGTTCGAAGAACTGCACTGGGGTGAATCTTTTCTGCCATTCCTTTTCAAGAGCTAGCCTTTGACAGCGCTACGGAACGGGTCTGACAAAAAGGTGGAAATTCTGTAAATGCAAATGAGTCTGGGAAGCAAAATTCCTTTCGAGGGGTGAGTCTGATCACCTTTTACAACTTGTCACACCATTCTTGTGTAGGAATTTTTCTTATGCTTTAGACTCTATATTTATATGTAGAAATGTAACCTGGGGGGAGAATGCTGTGCAAAATTTTAAGCATATCCCATAATATCGTTTGCTTGATGTCCTGCTTCATATTTGATTTGCGGCATAAAGCAAATAGGAGGCTATTTCTCTGACCTACTTATATGTTTTGAACCAATATTTTTGTCTGGCTGGAGAGTGGGGTTGCTTGGCATTTTGAAACCTGTGTGTATTTGAGAAAAAAGGTGCCAGTGAAGATAATTTAGACTGGGTTTGGAGGCTTGGATCAAGGGAGAAATTGCCAAGTGCAAAAACAAAGTTGGAAAAAGTTGTCAAGTATCTTCCAAAAGATCATTTTACGCACATCATTTTACCCTGAAGATGACATTTGTCGAAAACGTTTGGTTTTAGATATTTTATTCAAACTTTTTGCGAACATTATGTCATCTTCCAAAATATTGCTTAAAAAGGCATGCCAGATGTGTTTAACTAGCCTGTACTGTTGCAGCAATCCGTCAGGGTAAGTACGATTTTTCCTGTTGATTTTATTGTTGAGTAATTTGGCTTAAAAGTAGGTATGAAGAGAATACGTCATATGTCGTATTTGGGGCTGAAAGGGGTTACCGATAATTTAATGTACAACTGTAAATCAATGACATTGAAGTGTTTGATAAGTTATAATTTTCTTATCTTTGTAACGTGTTCAATTGTATACAGTCCTATTAGACTGTTATTTACAATTATAATCTACTCACTGGGATGGCTACATCAATATATAGCCCGCTTTTGAGTGGGATATCGTATAGTAACCCACAATCGCTTTGTTTGAAACCGTAGCATATGAGTGTATATACGAATAATATACAAGTGGCAAGTGGGATATTTCGCGGTATACCGCGAGAAAGCATAGCATAATCACTTTATCACATGCCACTACCATCGGCAGGTTTCTTCGAATTCGAAAATCTTCGGAAATTGTAGGAAATCTTCAGTAAGTGTTCGTAAAATCTTCGGAAAGATTCACATAATTTTAAAATTTTAAGAAAGGGTTCAGATAATAGGAAAGGCATTCCAGAAGCAAACAAAATCCGTTTAATACTACTGGTTACGTTAAATACTACCTGTCGAACACCGACGACTCTTTCAACCTTCTGATTGGCTGTATTTCTACGGCATTTCTCCATTTTCGCATGGACCATAATGCATCCTGATTATGGATGGTAGTTGTCCATTTTATATTATTTGGGAAAAGACTGTTTACCATTTCTCTACCCACAAAAAAGGCGAAAAGTATTATGGTAACGGGAAAATGGTAAATGGGAAATGATAAGTAGAGAACAGTAGTTTAGTTAATAGTACCCATATATACCTGAACTCCACATTTGCCTCATTTTCGTCTTCCGTTTCTGGTCTCGATTTACTTCTTGTGAAACTGGCGACTTCCTTTGCTGCGTGGTTCTCGTCGTAACCATCCTGATCCGCTAGCTCCCTGCCGTGGGTGAACTCTTCGTACGTCACGGGCATGAACGACAACTGCTTGGAGTTCTTGAATTCCAACGAGAATATAAAGGGCGGGAAAAGGATTGCAAGTGTTGTCTGGAGGGGTAAAGGGAGGGAAAAGATCAACTGATGTTGTCTGTATATATCAAAGATAATCTAATTGAAATACAATTTGCCACTTTAGAAACGAAAAAGAACTGGACTCGCCTACCCAAACAATCCCAGTAAGCAATGCTGCAAATAGTAATTAATTGAGCGTGAGATAATAGGAGGATTTGAGCCTGACAGTCGTCAAAATTGGATGTTTGAGAAAAAGATTTCGTCCAACGGTGTTTCGAAGTTAAAAGGGTGTTGATAAACATTACGACAGCTGAAATCGGCCTATAATAGGCAATCATTATGCTGTACGAGTTGTGACGTGTATTGTGCCATAGTAAGATAAAGTAACGTGTATTGTGCCATGGTAAGATAAAGTAACGTGTATTGTGCCATGGTAAGATAAAGTAACG
Source organism: Epizoanthus stellaris (assembly GCA_025403545.1). NCBI lineage: Eukaryota > Metazoa > Cnidaria > Anthozoa > Zoantharia > Epizoanthidae > Epizoanthus > Epizoanthus stellaris. Next base: position 1,368 of record JAOBYG010021009.1, on the reverse strand, counting down.
TGTATTATGCCATGGTAAGATAAAGTAACGTGTATTGTGCCAAAACAATACATACCTTATTCTCACTTATTTTCGCGCGTACTTAATTTCACGAAATTGATTGAACCGTATTTCGCGTGGCTTTAATTTCGCGATTTCTTAAAAATCTTGTACTTGAAGGTATTAAATTTCGCCAAAAAGTGGCACCGCCTTCCGTTATCTACGGTATATATTAACAAACCTTCATTTGAAAACTGCCGTAACAAACATAAGTTTTCAAACAAGACCCAAATAAGGACATGCAAGGAGTGTATAGATACGGCATAAACTCCTAAAAGTGAATGTTTTAGAAGGTGTTTTCCGGATAAACTGCACTTAGAAGCAAGTTTTAAATAAATGCACATAGCGTGTGTTGGTGCGCGCATTTCTTTACAGAGTGAGGTACTCAATGTTGCGTTTTCGCGAGAACATTTTGCGCGAGGCATCATAAAGTGGCTTGCAAGTGAAGGACTCTTGATGACGCACTGTCAAAAACACTCATTGAAGCACTGTTTTTTGTGATCGTTTCGGTAGACGGGCCCAGATATTTCTACTTTTCTGGAATGGCAAATTAACTGGTAAAGAACACAAATGCATTACGCCGGTCCGCTGACGGGGGCAGTTTAGTTCACAGACAGATGTTCATACAGTTTCTCTTTATAATGGCTCAGTAGCTAGATTGCACATTACCAACTGTCATCCTATTTCTCTTCTACCTTACTTGCTTGCGGTCTAAGTGCCTGCTTGGTCTGTGGCCCTATTCGTTCAGATTAACCTTATCCAAGGGCTGATAAGTACCCCTTATTTTATGGTCCGATGTATGTCCTCAATTTTTGTCTTTTTGGACAAAAACTGTGTCTAGGTACGCCCTCAAAAGTTCGCTTTTCCACAAAATGTGCAACCAAAAAAATAGATCCGTCGATACTATTCAGAAAAGACATTAATTTAAGCATCAATCAAATACTTTATTGCCCAGGTGTGTCCACAAATCTTGGCTTTTCAAGTTACACATTTAGACCTTGATCAAAGTTGCTGGCTTTTTTCATCGAAATGAAGACGTACCTGGAAACACAACATTGTCTGTTTATTATACTTTCTTTGCTGTAGGAATGCTTGGAATGTTCTAGGACCACACAGCTTTGCCAAAAGATCACGTGTGATCTGCTTTAGAATCCTAGCGTCGGATTACACATTCCAAATTTAGCTGGGCTATCTTGTTTCAGAAATTCAGTTTCACAATCACAGGTTACGTATAATACGTAAAATCAAGATCAAACTTGGAGACTTGGACCAAAACAGACCGAGATTTCTTTTAGCCTTTCACCGCCAATGTCGATCCAACAACATTTG
>JAOBYG010020898.1:0-12596 GCA_025403545.1 Epizoanthus stellaris | reverse complement strand
CAGTTCCATAATGCTGAAGAGGACACCAAATAAACAGTTTTGGGATTAATTTCGAATTTACTCGTCCGGTGTCAATGTTGGGTAGGGGGTACGAACAAACTACCATCCATGGGGGTAAACTATGGGCTTGAACTGGAATTTCTAAAGTGGGTAGTGGGTACAAACGAACTACCATCCATGGGGGTAAACTATGGGCTTGAACTGGAATTTCTAAAGAAGTGGGTAAGGGGTACAAACAAACTACCATCCATGCACAATTTCATAATTCAGTGATCACTGTACTATAATTATAATTATAGACTCTGTGATAAGAATACAATTAAGTATTTAAAAAAGCTAATTATGAATTAGTGAGTCACTTCCTGCCAGATTTACATTAATTTTTCAAAATATTATAATGTTATATATCACATACAAAAATGAAAGTCTACATGTATATGGTGTGAAAGGGATAGTTAACGATACTTACTAAACTCCAGAACACAGTCCTGAATCCTTGTACAAACATTTCATGGATTAGGATGATAATGTACAGAAATGCCATTATGTTTGCTAAAATTTCCAATGCACCACGAACCTACAGTTAAGAGAATAACTATTATGATTTTCCTACTTAAAGAACAGAAACAAAATCAAAACATACTCTTTACAGAGATGACATCACAAAAACCTGCAGTAAAACAGTAAATATTCACCTAATATATAAAATTTGGTAATTCCCCCAATTTTTTCTATTAATTAGTAATTTTTATTAAACTATTTTATTTGCATACATGTATACACATTAACTGATGTAGCCGTGTGGGTGGGTATTTCCCAGAGCATGAATTTCTTGAATTTGATATTTTGTAATGGTGTCTACAGGTGGCAGGCAGTGCCCCAGCTGCTGTAGGGCGTGGCAGTTCTGCAGTCCAATAGGGCAAGGGCATGCACAGTGGGATCTTCTCCCATACTTTTCTCATGTTTTGCTATGTCATTCTCATTTCTATTATTGTCCTGACGCAACACACACTTGGCACTGTTTCATTGTTTTACTCAAAATCTGAGTAACTATATACTTCTACACATTTCTGTTGACAGAACTTCAATTGGAATAAAATGTTTGACCAAACTGTTATCCAGCAAGTCCCCATAGTCCATAATTGAACTGAAACTACATTGCAGGGCAAACTTTAAATAATGTTAAACATTCTTCCAAGAATTCTCCAATTGAAAATGATTTGGGTGAGAGTCCATTTCCTGAAACATTATACCAGTTCCAATCCCAAAATAAAATGCTACATGTAGAATTTCTTACATACTTTTATAACAAAACTTACTACAGGTCTGTTCACAACTAACCTGATGTGTTTTTGAAAGATATATGCTGTTGCGAAGATAGCAAGGGTCACATTCCATCTTCAACTTTGAGGAATTTATGAGTGAACTATTATACAATTCACTCATGGTAATATTACTGCTTGCAGTCCCATTTCCAGGAATCATTGTGCAGTTTGGATCCTAATGAGACATGGAAACCACACAGTTACATAAACTGGCAAAGCAAATAAAATGTGACTGTCTTAGAATTAATCTGAGGTATCTCTTCTTATACAATAGGAAAATAATAGTAAATAAACAAATAATACATGATTATAATAATAATAATAATAATAATAATAATAATACTAACAAATTATACTGTCAGTAACATTAAATTAAATAAAAATCATTCACTAATTTCCCCTCTGGCAATTTTTTTCAATAATTATTTCTATCAATGTTAATTTTCCCAAAACTAGGATCTTATCTTTCTCAAATACATAGTTACATGTATGTAATATCTCTGGAAACTACCTCCAATTGTGATGAACCCTCAAACCTTTGAAACCATCTACCTCGAACGTAACTCTTCCCATAGCCTAACGATGTCGTGTTTCTTGCTGTTATTATTATTGGTATTAAAACCATTTTTACTATTGTTAGTCCTGGGACTACAGTAATTGGCATATGCTGGTGCAGTTACGCTGCCATGATATTTCTTTATTAATTTCTTCAATTTATTTATTACCTGTATTTTAACCACTGTCAGTTTTGTTTGCAATTGTAATTTTTTTTGTTTTTTTCCTTGTACAAATGGCATTAAGCTAATAAAATAAAATAAATTAAATAAATTAATGCCTTTAACCCTTTCACCGCCAATGTCGACTACAGTCGACATTTGGGGGTGCACACATGCAATTAATTGTGACGTCATCCGCTTTTACGTCATTAAATTGCTTTGATCAGCATGTGATATGCTATGGATAGACCTTTGTATGAAACCTCAATCAAGTCGATCCAACAAGATTTGCAAGACACACGGTGGAAAAACTGTCAATTTTTTGTTGAAAATTCAGTGCAAATATTTTGCTGACACAACGATTTTTCCTTCTGCCTCAGCTATCGGATTCTTTAAAGTGCTAGCTCCACACTTTTCTTACTGAAAGCAAGTAGATAGAGAGACAAATGACAAGAGCAAAAAAAAATTGGAGAGAAAGGGGAAGGGGCAAAATTTTGACTTCTGCGCATGCTCCAAAATTCAGGTGTTTCCTTGTTACTCTCACCTTAGCTGAAAGGACATCTAAACATCGTACTAGGAATTGCAATTTTAACACGTTCACCTGAAATGCGGCAACTTGAAGGCCTAAACATGGATTTTACCCTCCAAACTCACGGTTTTCGGAAAAAACTTGGCGGTAAAATAGTTAACGTTAACCCACTTTGAGCAACTGGGCCCTGCAGAAGTATACAAAAAGCATTTATAACTGATACCATGCTCGAAAATTATCACTCGTACTTTATAACTCCTTCGGCTCAGTGCTATAGCTATTAAAAATTACAACTCCGTTTACAAAGACTAAACTATTTAGTCTTTCCAACCATGATCGTGTACTGAGCTGACGGCCAATCGTCTAAACCAGGAAGATCCCGCAGATTCGGTGTTGATCATGATCCTCGTGTAATCTTTCTCCGATTATTCACAAGTCAGGTGATACTCAGAGCATTAACACTTAGTGTTGTCTTTAGCTTTGTTTGGTTTTCACTTTACAATGTAGCACCAACGAAGTGTTCAATATAATATACACATGCCTATCGAAACGCGGTATTATATATTGGTAATAGAATCTCATGGTGTTCCTTTTCCGGTTAAAATAATTTAGCTGAAATACACGGTAGGTAGACTGAGTGATTCGCAGGATAATTTATATAACGGATATCCTGGGTAGACTGCATGAAAACTCTTGATAAACGGTTTCAAGAAGTGGAAAGATATGACCCAGTTAACTAAATCCATGAGTATTAAATAATATCGCGAAGTTAGGACTTTCTTGTTCTACGATCCATGTCTTAACAGATGAAGAATTTTCCACTATGTCTGTAATAATAACATCGAAATGATTGAGAAGACCAACCTGTAATTTTTCATGGGAGGTACGACCTCTGATTCAGTGATTGGCTAATTTTATTTAGCACTTTATGATGTAATGCGGGCCGGGGTCATGAGTCACGAGTTCTGCAATTGCCAAATTCCCATTAACAAGCAATTGCTTTGATCTAATCCTGTTTCGCAGGAATAATCAGTTGAGTTATGTTGGTCTCCGGCTAGAACGAAGCAAAGGCAATTTGAAATTCTTGGAAAATTGGGAAATCTGTTTCTACAAGGTTTAAAAAACATAATAAGGGTCTAGCAAGATCATATTTGACACTGTAATTGGTTCCATTGTGGGAAATCGTTGATACAGACATCGCTTAGAAAGGTATGCAAAGAAACATATTTGGTACAAAACATTACTGTAAGAAAATCGCACGGGGACGCATTGGTCAACTGTAATTAGGTAGTTGAAGTAGAAAAACCCGATCGTTATCTTTGACTTGCTGTGGTTTGTTTATGTAACTGCAGCAGTTTTCGTTCATCTGATTAGCATTACAACCCCGATTACAACGTGTTTGATTTGAAGAAATCTTTTTCATGCACAGCGGAGGTCATCCGGAGGACAAGAACAAGCAGGAAACTTTGCTGTGTAATAGTGCCCCCGGGGTAAACGTTTGTAGGAATTGCTCATATCAACACTGGCAAGAGTCGAATATTTCCCGTATCTCTCTCACCTATTGTCAAGTAGGAGTTTGCTTTTTACTCCTTTCGTAACTTTACCAGTGCAGTAGTTAGCGATTTCTCAATTACTAGTATTTCGACTTATTAGAAATAGATAAAAGGTCTCTGTTGTCAACTTGCTAATACCGCCAGGACCAACTAATGCGAGATGATAAATGAACTGAATTATATCAGTCTTTCATTATGAACGATAATCTCTTATGACTTATGTACAATACAATTTATAGCTGTAAAAATTTTCTTATCTAAATATTGATAACGAGTTTGTACCATACAGATGCAGAGTATGTACAATATTTTGCTCCATATTAAGTGCGTGCATTCCGAAGTATACTCACAGCTATGAGTGCACACGGCGAGTGCTGCCTGGAGCATGGAGTATATCGGCCTTTGATACAATTCGTCTGAAGTACACCGCTATAGAGAAGGGTAATTATTAGGTTAATCCAATTAACAACTTGTAATATTTTTTTTAATTTCCTCTGAGCTAATTAAGATAAGGCCAAGTAAAAAAAAAGTTGGTTAGCGTCCCCGCCCGACCATCGTAAAAGCCCCCGACCCAATTAAAAAATATATATATATTTTCTTAGTTTTACTTTAAAAAGCTTTCAATGAAATCGTACGACTTCAAAAGCCAGTCATAGCCAAGTTCGGGTTGAGCTAACATATAAAGCGCAAGCAAGCTACGAATTTCACTGATTTATTGCTGGTTGAACCCAGCCATTATTTTATCTCTTTGATTTGCGTCCTTCAAATGCCGGAATGTTCACAAGCTAAGCTAAGGAACATAACACATTCATTGCTAAAGCAAGTTCTGCAACAAGATTTTTAAATGACGGGAAGTTTGTACCTTCAGACCAGGGAACATGGATTAATGAAACTCTTGACCTTTCTCTGTTCGTTGGTAAATTTGAGAGCTTTTGTACTCACGAAACATTGCGTTTATTGAAACTGCATTTGCGCTTCTCTAACGTATCTGTTAATTTACCAAGCAAACAGTTTTACCTTGGAGTTGTAATTATATCTGCACTTCAATGGAGTATATGCACACACAAACAGACTATTCGTACGTTTAGTGATTCACTGACTGACGCAAGTTAATGTACCGGACATATTATTCAGCAAAACGTTTAGCACTGCCGGTTGCGAGGATAGTTTAGGAAGTGGTTCATTTCCGTAGCTAAAGGCGCCAATGGCATTGTTTTGTATCACGTACAGTTGACCTGAGAAACCTTCTTCTATTTGCTAGTCCCAAAAGCTGCTTCATAGACATTATTGAAAACAAGTTCGAAATATGGGCAAAGTAGTGTCAAATACTAACAGTATTCGTGTCCGAGCAGGAAATTCGTACGAGACTCTTATTCTCTTTGCTTTGGAAGTTAGTATATATGAATTATTGTACCTTATCGGATGTTATCGTCTGACTACACTTTTAAACTTGTCCTTGTACTTACAGTTTTGACAAGTTAAAGTAGTGACAATGCACTGCTAAGTTCTTGATGGCGGCTGTTTTTGATTGGCGTAAATAACTACAAGGAATTTTAATCTTATTGAACAATTTACTGTCTAGAAGCTAACTGCCTACCCACCTGGTACAAGTTAAAATGATCAGAAATCGATATCGCTAATAACCTGAGTTATCTATCGCAATACTTATCTTGTAGTTTCATACAATGGTATTAGTTTTACTAACGTTTTTGTGGCAATATTTAATAGTTGCTTCATACAGCTATCCATTTTCCGAAATAAAGCTTTACTAGTTGCGTAACACAACTTTTCTATTTGCGCAACACAAATTTACTATTTGTTCAACACAAATTTACTATTTATGCAAAACAAATGTACTATTTGTGCAACACAAGTATACTATTTGCGTAACTCCGCTTTACTATTTGCGTAACACAGCTTTACTATCTGCGCAACGAAAATTTACTATTTGCGTAACAGCTTTAGTATTTGCCTAACACAGCTTTTGTATTTGCGTAACACAGTTTTAGTCATTCTCATACTCAGAGCCACCTTCTTTAACACTTCTGGCTGGAACGAAGGGTTCTGGTCGCAACCGTTGCGGGAGTCAGAAATTCTCTAACTTTCGGATGTGGGAAGTATGAACGCAGAATGCTTGTATTTGAGCATCGATCTTCATCGTAGTCCTTTGATATGTCACAGATCGTTGTTATATTTTCAAAATGACCACAAAATACCAACATATACGCGGCTGGGTGCGAGAGAACGTTTGCTTTGGTTTTGAAATAGTGCATAGTACGCATGCGCGAGAAGCCGTTGCAACCAGAACCCTTCGTTCCAGCCAGAGGCGTTAAAGAACGTAGGCTCTGGGTACGAGAATGAGTTTGAATAATAACACAGTTTTACTATTGTGCAACCCAATTTTTCTATTTACGTAACACAACTGTGTCATTTGTGCGTCACAGCTTCACTATTTGCGCAACACAGCTTTAATATTGCGCAACACAGCTTTACTATTATGCAACACAGCTTTACTATTTACGCAACACAGCTGTACTATTGTGCAATACAGCTTTACTATTGTGCAATACACAGCTTTACTATTTCACAACACAGCTTTACTATTTACGCAACACAGCTTTACCATTTGCGCAACGCAGCTTTACTATTGCGCAACACAGCTTTACTATTTGTGCAACGCAGCTTTACTATTTGCGCAACGCAGCTTTACTATTTGCGCAACACAGCTTTACTATTTGCGCAACGCAACTTTACTATTGCGCAACACAGCTTTATTATTTGCGCAACACAGCTTTACTATTTGAGCAACACAGCTTTACTATTGCGCAACACAGCTTTACTATTTGCGCAACACAGCTTTACTATTGCGCAAGACAGCTTTACTATTTGCGCAACACAGCTTTACTACTTGCGCAACGCAGCTTTACTATTTACGCAACGCAGCTTTACTATTGCGCAACACAGCTTTATTATTTGCGTAACACAGCTTTACTATTTGCGCAACGCAGCTTTACTATTGCGCAACACAGCTTTACTATTTGCGCAACACAGCTTTACTATTTGCGCAATACAGCTTTACTATTCGCAGCTTTACTATTTGCGCAACACAGCTTTATTATTTGCGCAACACAGCTGCACTGGTTACTTGTGAAAGCATGTATCTCCTATAAAGTCCTGTTACTTACATACAAGGCCATTAATGGCTGTGCACCTTCTTATTTACCTTGTGACACCTTATATTCCTAGACGTACTTTGCGCTCTGCTTCCAAGGGTCTGCTCATAGCCCCTCGTTCTATGTCTTGTACCTAAGAAGATCGCGCGTTTTCTGTCGCCGCGCCTAAGCTTTGGAATTCTTTACCTTATAATATCCCGAATGCTGAGTCAGTTTCTAAGTTTAAATCGCTACTTAAGACGTATTTTTTAATCTATAGTTTTTAGTCATAGTTTATAAGTTAATAGTTGCTGTTAGTAATATATTGAATTTTTGGAGTTGTAGTTATTAATATTGTAGTGTTTCAACCCATTGTAAACGCATTGAGGCTTGTCGAAATGCGTATTAAGAATTGCAATTATTATTATTACTATTACGCAAAGCAGCTTTACTATTTACAGTGCTTCAGTATTTTCTTCTGTTTTAGGATCCTGTTTGAAGATCTTTGCCTCCATTCGTTGTGTGAAGCTGATAAAGGCACAAACGTATAACCTGAGGAAATGTGTTTTCAAACAAAAGTATTGCAGCTATACATTTACTTTCTTTACGAAGATTATCTGCGCATTAAGTTCACTACAACGACTGTAACACTTTTCTTAATAAATTTGGCGATCTAGGTAAACAGCAATAGAAACTCAGTCAATCAGAGTCGATTAGGTAAGGCAATAATCAGTACTATACAAAAATGTTCGAGAACTGGAAGGGTGTAGATACTCACTCCTCCCCTAGACTGTGATATTTGTCGTTACGGTTGTAAAATTATTCAATTCTCTTTCGTTCTGATTAATCTTATTTACATTTTGCGTCAATTGTAACCGATAGAAACAGGCCCGCAATGGTGATTGCTGGGCATGATCTTAAGTTAAGTATAACAAATGTAAGCTTTTCTGGTCATTTTTCTGCTCAAGAAACCTTGTTCTCAAAAGCTTTTCTGAGTCAATTTGAAAACGTTTTATTATCAACAAAGATCAATTCTATACCTTGGATTATGGATTTCGTGAGCATTCCGTGTTCATATTGTGCTTAGCTGCGGCAGATGTACTGTAGTAAACAGAACCATCCGCCATTACGGTTTATCATAACCACACATATAAGTTATTCTGCAACCAGTACCAAAGGGTCCTTCTGAAGCAACATGTTATCTTCTCAAGAATTGAAAAGGTTTTGAATTTATAGTTCAGAAATTGTTATTGTCTTTTTCTTAATAATCAGTGCTATAGAGTCTCTGTGTTAGAGTATATAAGCTTAACGTGCAGTGGTTGGTTAAATAGTTCACACCAACTTTTGAAGAATGCTTTTGGTCTGACAGCCTTTTGGCTTGTGCACAAGTGCTACTGAATTCTAATATCAAGTGTTATCTAATAATTAGCACAAATTACTTGAAATTATGATTAAATGCACAGAATAGTTTTTGTTTCATTCCAGATCTAAATCTAACCAACAACATGTAAAAAATTAATATTATATTCAACTGTTAACTTCTATAAACCGGAAAGTGTAATTTAAACTGTCAAGAAAACAAAGCCGATTAGAATACAGTCGCTGAAGAGACGTCGGCTGGAAATGTAATCAAACGAAAATCTTGTGATGACAATAAGACTAACAGAAGCTAGTAACAGAATCCACCTCAACGAACAAAGCTAGCAGTATAAAACACTTTGGCTGTGTTTATTATGTTTTTAGAACATTACATAATCACTAAATTGATAACGATAACAGCGTATTCCGTGTAGAGTCGTTATCGCCCGAGATATTGATCCGGGTCAATGAACACTTCAGTTATCGACAAATATCAGATTCTAATGTGTTCTTCATTTTTTAAAACTCTAATTGCTTAAACGGATCAATAAGTTCTTGTGTGCGCAGCTGAGATATGATAGTTTCTGTTGTGATAGGGATTTTGCTAATCCCATGGCCTGGTCTTATAGTCTTGAGAATGACCGTCAGGCTGTTTTCTAACTGTGAACATATCCGATATCGGCGAGCGAGATACCTGGCAGAGCTGTCAGAGCTGCAAATAACATTGCCACAGTTCAGGAATTCAACCGTGAAAAGTTACTACTTTGACAATTTTCACACTGACAGTTCAGTTTTAAGAATTTTATGTTGCCAAGATACACACAGTAAAACAGCAGGAGATGTACTAATTAGAGTTATCCAACCTCACTTTCATGTTGCTGCAGGCAAATTGAGACTGGACCTCCAACTATTCAAACTGTAAGCGTTGTGTGGGCCTTGCCAACCAAGTCATGCTCTGGATTACATGGTGTTAGTAATCGCTTGCTCTGCGGTTTCCGGTAAGATATTAGTAATGTTTTTTTGTACATTAAGCACCATAACGAATGATCGTTGTAATGACCTGTAATATTGGTGGTGTTTTGGTGACTGTTCGCAGTACGAGTCCTGGTACGTGCATGCGCAGACCAACGGCTACAAAGCAGAGTTTTGAACTGAAATATTATGTTATTGGTATTATGTCACCTTTGTCTTCACATGTTCCATTCAGTTGTCTTAACTCCGTTCCATTTAGTGATTTACATACCTTACTAGGTTCGAAGACACTCCGAACAGAAACTTTTCCACGCGAAATTTATGCAGTTTTTAGTATTAGTTACATACGTCTTCAGTTTCGCAGTCTCTAAAGCAGACAACTGTTTTGATGCGGTTGTCGTCTGCTTGTAGGCCGTTCTCAGTTTTGCAGTATTTGAATGTGGACTGACTCATATACTCGTGCATACCGGGAAAATCGATGCGTGAACTCAACAATATTTTGAAAATGTCCAAAGAATAAAGTTTGAGACTGCTTGTGTTTGCATCTACTTGACCCTAGTTGACTATAAAATTGTATTAGACTGCATGGGGTCACCACATTGGAGGCTTTTGGAGCAAGACACACATTATAGTACATAGATGCCTTAGTTTTTACTCAAATATGTTGTTAATGACAAGTTGTTGTTCTCAATAACAAATTGCTGTTGTTTACTGATGTATAAATTGGTCATATTTGTTACATATATACTATGTTTGATCACGTTCCATCTGTACAGACTGTAGTGAATTCTTGCATGTGTTCAACAAAAAATAGATAAAGCTGAATTGCAGAATTCCTCTTTACTGCCTGTGTTAATTGTTTATTTCTTAAACAATCAAATAGATATTCGAAAAACTTTGTATCACGTCACTTGGAATAATTTTACTCACTTTCAGTCAAATTTGCGTCGAGACTAACTTAAGTTGGAGGGTCAGTCCGGATGAGTGATCATAACCTTAACCTTGTCCTGCTAGCTGAATTTCCAACAATATTTTCAATTTTACGGAAATGTTCAACTCTTGAAGTTTAAGAACAAATAAAACCCTAATACTTCTACTCTTCAAGAGATGAAGAATGAATGATTATGTAATGATTTTGTTAACTGGTTCAAAAGTCTCAAATTCTTCAGTTGTGAGAAATGAGTAACACCAATCAATTCCACTCTTCAAGATATGTAAATAAATGGTCATGTCATTGGTTTTCATCAATCCTTTAGTTGTAAGAAAGACGTAACACCAAATACTACGAACTATGGTCATGCCATGAGTTGCACCAAACAAATCTACCATCATGAGCTCTAGAATGTATGATCATGTTTTGAGGTTTTAATTTTTATCAACTCTGCCGTTGTAAGAAATGAGTCACGGTAAATACCTAGACTACTCTTAAAGAGCTGTAAAACGAATGGTCATGTTCAGTATGAGTTTTTATATTAACTGGCTCAAGAGGTAGCACATGTTTTGTAGGATAAGCAGGTCTATACTCTACGACTTGCTGGAGAAAATGTTCGAGGAAATTAATATGTGAAAATCTACGAGACAATAGGCCGGTTTAATAAAATTTTGTTGCAAGGCCACTTATTTTCCGAATCGGGCCGATTTATTTATTTAATATTTTTCATGTCAGGCCGAAAAATCGTAGCCTGCCCTATATGTGAACACAGGAACACTGAAATATGTTTAGTCAGATTGCAGCAGCATATGATATGTAGACTGTTTTACAAGCTACAAATTATATGACTTGTAGGGGAATTTTCAAGTCACGTGACAATATAGTATTAAATAATGGACCGGCCATCATTTAAGACTGGCTAAAGGAGCGAAGGAATTTAATGGACGGAGAGGGTGACAGTCACTCAACTGAGAAAAAACTGTAGAATAAATCGCCGCAATATACCACTGGGAAACGTAAAATTCTGGGCCCTTTATATCTTTCTCAACTTGAGTACACACTGCATCTTATAGCTCATATTTAACCTTTGGCTTGTCGGGGTGGCATAATTATGTTAATATATTCACTATAATGGGACAATTAGCAGCTACACTTTGCCTTGGGGTCAAGTGAGTGAATCTGTGCATATGCTCGAGATTTCTATATATGCTCCGTCGATTTTGTAAGTTACCTAAACATGAAATGGATTACGTGTGACGTGTTTAATTGTCCAAAAGGTTTGCTCTCACACAGCTTTCGCTTTCATTAGTAGAGCAGTTACAGACATGTTGATTAGACTCCAGAAATTTTATATAGCTAGTCAAATATGCAAGGCATTTCGACCCTTGTAACCCTGCTCATAAAATCTGAGCATCTACGTTTTGTTCAATACGATATATGAAAGCATGAGTGTGGCAAATCTAGATAAAAAAGCGTAATTGGTCAATTGAAAAGCTTTGACTCTAGAGAGATTAATCTGACACCAAGAAAAACCCCACATATTTAATGACATATCCAGGGAGAGGGGAAGCGGAGGCCGAGGACAAATGGAGGGTTATCTAGTTCAACTTCAAGAAAACTATGTATGGAATATAATAATAAGATGGAACAGTTTTAATAAGTTAATGCACGGAAAGAAATGTTTACAAAAATTAAATGAAGGGAGGTTGGAAATAATTGTCAGAGTTCAGAAACTATAAAGTTAGGTTTGTTCAAGCCAAGGTCGGCCGTGAGAAACGGAAGTAAAACTACCCCACATAACAACCACGTTACGTAGCGACGATATCTGCCGAGCCAGACAGAATTGGCGCATTCTCGTACCCAGAGCCAACGTTCTTCAACGCCAGCCGCAGGCCTAAAAGAACGTGGGCTCTGGGTACGAGAATGGAACTGACGTTGAATTCACTCATGCATACAAACTGCGCATGCGTGCATGCTCCATAATTCTGGCCATGATTTCACCCAATCTCGTTCCAATAACCCACGTTCTTTTAGGCCTGCGGCGAGAAACGAAGGGCTC
>JAOBYG010020787.1:0-12599 GCA_025403545.1 Epizoanthus stellaris | reverse complement strand
GTGAAGTTGATGGTTGCAGAGCACGAGAGAAGTGTAAGAGGAACACGAGGTGAAGCTGATAGTTGTAGAGCACGAGAGAAGTATAAGAGGAACACGAGGTGAAGCTGATAGTTGACTATAGTTGTAGAGCACAAGAGAAGTATAAGGGGAACACGAGGTGAAGTTGATGGTTGCAGAGCACGAGAGAAGTGTAAGAGGAACACGAGGTGAAGCTGAGAGTTGTAGAGCACAAGAGAAGTATAAGAGGAACACGAGATGAAGCTGAGAGTTGTAGAGCACGATAGAGGTATATATGAGAGGAACACGAAGTGAAGCTGAGAGTTGTAGAGCACAAGAGAAGTATATAAGAGGAACACGAGGTGAAGCTGATAGTTGTAGAGCACGATAGAGGTATATATGAGAGGAACACGAGACAAAGCCAAATGCTTTTTGTCTCTCGATGGTGCTCTACAAACTCAGTGTTTATTTTACAGATTCATAACACAAGCAGCCGCTTTCCATGTTGTGATAAAAACACTTGGTTGTCAAAACACAAGTTAGATCTGCCCTGTTGTATAAGCCAGTTTATAAACAGCCCACCAGACACAAGGGTAGCAGGTGGACTGTCTCCTAGTGGTATCTCTTTCTGGTATACATGTCATGAATACTGATATCCCTTTGTTCCTATCATGTTTATCTTGTCACACAGTATTATGGAATCATTTTACTAACGTACGCGGTTGAACTTAGCATTGTTAACTAAGATAACACGATTTAAAACATGCATGGCTTGAGACGAAGTGTAGGTATAGCACTCTTATTCATGAAACTAAACGTCAGGACCAAGTTCAACATAAACAACTCTTGTATTCATCAGATTTCGTAACTTAATTGTTGTAAAAACTAGCAAAGTTACTCCATATTACTAAATAGTAAAAAAAAAATAGGATACAAGCACTCTCTCTCTGTCTTTTGTATTAAACACGAAGTTTTCTTTTTGTAGATTCCTACTGGACAGAAAATCAGAAACTCTCCGACGATTACCGAGGAAAGAAATGGATTGGACTTCGAACTCGTCAAACATCACTCAAACAAGTCAATCAAGTGTCGCGCACTTTCTTGTTGTTCAGCTTGTCTGTTTCTCAACCATCGCCGCCATAACTGTGATAGCAAACTTGTCTGTGTTCGTGCGGATAATCCGTCGTGGAGCGAACAGAATCAGTGATATCCTCATTCTAAACTTGGTGAGCAGCGATGCTGCAGTAGGAATGTTTAGCATTCCTCTGGATATTACGGAAATTCTCTCGGATCGTTGGCCGTTTGGTAAATTGATGTGCAACCTGATCTATCCCCTCCAGACTGCTCTCATGTCTGTATCAGTGATTACCCTCCTGTGTATGAGTATCGAAAGGTATCGAGCTATTGCTACTCCGTTTAAGCCCAAACCCTCTAGCAAACGGGTGATAACGCTAGTTATTGTGATATGGCTGTTTAGTTTCGTTATTGCCACTCCCTACGCCTCGATACTACGATATGAGGACAATTACTGCCTGGAGTTCTGGCCAGCGGAGTCCTCTTCAAAAATTTACACTGTTGCAATGTTTATTATTTTATATGTGATACCGCTATCAGTAATCACCGCAGTGTATTCGGCAATTGGGATCTTCCTTCGACAGCATACAAACAAGATAACCAAGCTGTCCTCATTGAACGATCACGATAACACAGAGCACGCCAAAGCCTTGAAACAAGCAAGACACAAACGAAACGTAAGAATTATGAAAGTTTTCGTCGCGGGTGTCATCGCATTCGCCATTTGCCAGTTACCAACTCACGTGATCTGGCTTTGGTTTGAGCTTAGTAGTGGCGGAAAATGGAGGCACTTTGGGAACGTTAGGATTTTGTGCAATGTCCTCACGTATCTGAACAGTGCCATAGACCCGTTTATTTTCGGCAGCCTGGATAAGCAATGCTTTCACTGTACAAAAGCTTGTTCGGCAGTGTGTGGTTTGTGTAACTGTTGTACGGAGGGGAATCCCACGAGTGAGCGTGCTCAAACGCTGAACGCTGCGAGAGGCCGCACGCGACTTGCTCGCACATTCGGTATCAAACTAAGGAGAGAGAACAGCAAACAGACCAGTGTCGAGTCATCGGTATAGCCACAGGGAGCTGTTGTGTCTAAGTGGCCACAAAGGCTCAAACGGAGAGCTCACAAAGAGAACACGCCATGTGCGTCTGACTCCGAAACATCATAGGCTCCCCACCCTCTGGGCACAGGCAACCCATACACTACATTCCCTCCTTTCCTCGGAATGGATACTACACATTATAGATAACAAAACAAAAACATCTGGTACAGTTCTTACTTATCAGAGTGTCAACTAATCTGATTGTTCAATGTTTCAAAATTAACAACGAATGTTCAAATGTCAACATGTTCAGAGTTCATAACAGCTCCGGTTTGTTCCTCTGATGCAATGCTAGATTTAAGTTTTGGAAATAAGATAGTCCTTAAACCGTTCTGGTGGTTTTGTAACTCTAGTCGATCGTCTCGGCATAGTTGTTTCTTGCTCACCGCCTGGATCAGGATTTGGCTCAGGACTGCACTTCTTGTTCTCACCAGCTGGGTTCAGCACAGGAATTTGTTCGTCTGGTGGATCTCCGGGTGGATCCCCATAGGCTTGAACTGGTGGGTCTCCGGGTGGATCCCCATAGGCTTGAACTGGTGGGTCTCCGGGTGGATCCCCAAGGGCTTGATCCTGTTCTGCAGTTGCTGGGTTAAAGCGTTTGAGATGTTGGATGTTCCGTTTGTACTTCACGCCCTGTGGAGACTCAATGTGTATCTGATCCCCGAAGCGTGCTGTTACCTTGTACGGTTCACTCTCATAAGCTGGCGACAGCTTGTTCTCCTTTTTCTTCTCCAACAACACTAGGTCCCCGGTCCCAAGACCTCTCTCTGATGACTGGCGTCGTTTGTCTGCATAATCAGCGGCAACTTGTTTCTTTTCTGCATCACGATCTCTCACTTGTTGTTGTAGGGCACTGTCTTCTGGTGTGCCCAACTCACCAATATCAGGTAACTTGGTGTTCAAATTCCTACCATACAGTAGTTCCGCTGGGCTCTTGCCAGTTGTCGTATGAGCTGTCGATCTGTATGCCATCAGGTACTTGTTCAGCTCAATCCTCCAGTTTCTCTTCTCTGCATGTGCTGCTCTCATTGCCTTCAGTAGGGAGCGGTTTTGCCTTTCAACTTCCCCATTTGCTCTCGGCCACAGTGGTGTTGTCAGCTTGTGGTCGATTCCCATTTCAGCCAAATACTGTTCCATTTCTGCTGACACGAGGTTGGATCCATTGTCTGTACGCAAAGTCTTTGGCACTCCATGCCGGGCAAACTGAGCATCCATACGCTTAATTATCACTTCCGAGTTGGTAGACTGTACTATGTCAACTTCCATCCACCTACTGTAGTAGTCGACAAGTACAACTAGGTGCTCACTTGTAGGCATTGGGCCAAGTAGGTCAAGTGCTAGGTCTCGCCAAGGTCTCTCGGGCATCCTTGTTGGTTTCACTGGTGGAGCTCTATACTCCTTTGTAACAACCTGACATCCATAGCATTCCCTGCATTTCCTCTCTGCGTCCTTGTCTATTCCTGGCCACCACACCTTTGACCTAAGTCTCTCTTTCATCTTTACAATGCCTTGATGACCCTCATGTGCAAGATCAGCAACTCTCTTTCTGAGGACTGTTGGTACGACAATCCTTGTCCCACGCAGAATAACATGTCCAATATATGTTAGCTCATTTCTCACAGGTAGGTACTGTTTGGGAGCATTCGTCCAGTTCCCACTTATCAAGCATTGTCTCACTGCTTGGAGTTCACTGTCCTCTGCAGATGCTTCCTCAATTTCCTGGATGTTCATTGCAGCTGGTACACTCTGCAAAGTAACCGCACGCACATACTCATCATCTTGACGATACCGCTTTGATGGTGGCTGTTTGGTCAACCTTGAGAGTGCATCGGCTATGTTGTCCCTCGACCGGACATAGCGAACCCTGTAGTTGTATGGCTGTAGCCGTAAGACCCATCTCTCGATACGGGCTGATGGCTTGGATCTGGTAGAGTAAATTACTTTCAAAGGTTCATGATCAGTAACAAGTTCAAAAGTCTCCAGTCCCAGTAGATAGAGATTGAATCTCTCAAACCCCCACACAATGGACAATGCCTCCTTTTCTGTTTGGCTGTATCGCCTTTCAACATCACTGAGGCTGCGACTTGCATAACAGACTGCTCTACTAACACTGTCCTTCTCTTGTATAAGCACTGCTCCTATACCCACTGGACTCGCATCTGTAACTACACTAGTGTCAGCATCCTTATCAAAATAGGCTAGTACTGGAGCATTAGCTAGAGCTCTCTTCAGGCATTCAAATGCTTTCTGCTGTTGTTCCTCCCACTTAAAGGGTGTCCCTTGTCTTGTAAGGGCCCTGAGCGGTTCAGCCATGGTGGCGAAGTTGGGTATAAAACGAGAACTAAACCCAACCATACCAAGGAAGCTGCGTACCTCTGAAGCTGAGGTTGGCGCAGTTGCCTCCATTACTGCTCTTACTCTCTCACTGGTTGGACCAACTCCGTACTTGGATAGCAGCAGTCCCATGAACTCAACTTTGGCCATCCTGAATGAGCACTTATCTGGGTTTAGAGTGAGGTTCTTCTGCTCGAGGCGCCTGACGACATTATGAAGATTCTTGTCATGTTCCTCCTGGTCCTTGCCGTGTACTACTAAGTCGTCTGCTATGTTATGGACCCCATCGATTCCAGAAAGAACCTGTCTAATGATCTGTTGGTACTTCTCGGGCGCCGAATTCACCCCAAACATTAATCTCTTATAACGGAACAATCCGTCGTGTGTGGCAAATGTGGTTATGTCCCGTGAGCCTTCCTCTAATTCAATTTGGTGAAACCCTAGGCGAAGGTCGAGCTTGGAGAATACAGTGCTCCCATTGAGATTCTCCAACACTTCGTCAACAGTCGGTATGGGAATTCTCTCTCTAATTATTCCCTCATTAGCACAACGCATATCTACACACAAGCGTATGTCCCCGGATGGTTTGGGTGCAACGACTAAAGGGCTAACCCAGGAGGTGGGTCCCTCAACCCTTTCCACTATGTCATTCTCTATGAGCTCTTCAACTTTAGCAGTGACCTTGTCACGGAGGGCAAAGGGAATTCGTCTTGGCTTTTGTGCGACAGGTGGCACAGTTTCATCAAGATGTAATTTAAGTTTATAATCTTTGAGTTTCCCAATCCCTGAAAATGCCTTTGGGTACTTTGATTGGAGTTCTGACTTAATGTCAGTGTCCACTGCATTGTTACACACAGTCTCCATGCTAGCTGCAGGCCCAATTTTCAGAATGCCTAACTCCCCTGAGGCAGTATGACCTAATAAACACCGTCCTTTGTTAGTCACAACAAATGTAGACTGAATTTTCCTGTCGTTGGCTGACAATTCTACTTCAAATTGGCCAAGCACTGAGAGCTGTCCCCCTCCGTAGGCAAACAGTCTCTTGTTACACTTGTTTAGGCTAGCATTCAGACCATGTGATTTCAATTCTTCAAATTCTTTAATGCTAATCAGGTTACTTACCGAGCCAGAGTCAATTAGCATGTCCTTTACAATTCCCCCTATACCTACTGGTACCACTGGCTCTCCAGAAACTACATGGACTTCTGGTTTCCTTTCTGTTACACTGAATGCAAAACCATCATCAGAGTCATCGCTTGAATCATCCTGGATTCCAACTTGGTTTGTTGAGCCACGCTGTTGTTTACCCTGACGTCCACCATGACCACGGTAACCACCTTTAGCACCTTTGCTCTTGCTAGCCCCTCCATCGGTTGCTCTCTCTCCCTTGCAACAGGCAGCAAAGTGTCCAGTTTTTAAGCATTTAGCACATTTCCGGCCCCTTGCTGGGCAGCTTCTATCTCTCTTAATATGACCCTCCTTGCCGCAGTTGTGACAAACAAGCTTTCTCTTTGCATCATCAGATTTATTCACATAATTCACATCTCCACTCTGTGGTTTTAATTTAGTAGACATGTCCTTTGCTTGCGAATTAGCAGTCTCCCACACACGAGCTTTCTCAAGAGCTTGTTCAAGAGTAATATTCTTGGTTTCCAGCAGACGTTTTTTCAGCTCCAAGTCCGTGACCTGTTCTATAAGCTGGTCTCGCAAATTATCCTCTAGAGTGGTCCCAAAATTACACCGTCTCGCTTGTTTTCTCAGCTTGATCATAAACTGGTCAGCAGTCTCCCCCTCAGCGAACTTGATCTGTCGAAAAATGTGCCTTTCGTACGGGAAATTTTCCTCGGTTTTGAAGTAACCATCAAGCTTTCTTATCGCTTTCTTGTAGTCATTATCATCTTCAGTATCTGGGTTCGGGTCTTGTAAGTCTTCGAATAGATCTTGTAGGTCCATTCCGGCGAAGTGTAAGAGCTGAGCCGTCTTCTTCTTCGTGTCCGTGAGACTTTGCCCTTCGGCATAATATTCGAATGCTCTTTTCCATTTTCGCCATCTTTCTGCCAATTGAGATGCTGGACCTAACAAATCCAAGACTGGGAGGTGTTTGCTAGGCATCCTCGTCGCCAATGTTGTGTCTAAGTGGCCACAAAGGCTCAAACGGAGAGCTCACAAAGAGAACACGCCATGTGCGTCTGACTCCGAAACATCATAGGCTTCCCACCCTCTGGGCACAGGCAACCCATACACTACAATAACTGAAATGGCAATAACAATCGTGAATTTAAATAGGAATCCTATATAACCAATAAGTAGCTTTTGTTCAAGTTCGACTAACGAAGCCTCCCTTGCTAAATAAATAAATAAATTAACAATATACAAAGAAATAATAAATAAATAGTAAATAAATAACAAATGACCAAGACCAAACGTTTGTTTACATAGATCAGCAACTTCGCTCGCTGAAACCTTTTATTCCTGTCATGCCTTTAGAGTTCAAACATTATCTAAAAGATCTTGGAATCCTACTAGGCGAAGACGGGAGTGAGGGCTGGAAAGAAAACAAAATGAGAAACAGAAAGCTTCAACCGGCTCAATACCAACAAGTATAACTTCACGCATTTCTTAATGCTGGGAATCTAAATTTCATCAATAGAACTAGCGATAAGAATGTGCTAAGAAAAATAGCTCATTGAAAAATCTGCAAGGTCCCTGTTGTCCTCTTAACCAACATCAAATCAATTGGCAAGAAGACTAATGAACTACAACATGTAGCTGTACTACTGAACAGCACAAATTCCTGACCACTGTGAATCTATCCCTCGCTACAACCTGTTAAGAGACCACATTCAGAAGACACTGCATTTCTACAACAGGAGGCAGGGTTTGCATTTTATTTTGGATAATACCATCCTGTGCAAGCGGCTAATGCAGTGCAGACAGGTTGATGTCGAGTCCTTGTGGATCCCCTAAGACCACGCAGCCTTCCAAGATCAATTTCATCGCTCAACAGCTAACAGAGAACCCGAGATTGCAGCACTCTGCGATCACATTCAGACTAATCTGGACAAACTAATGATCAAAAAACCAAACTCACTTGTGATTATTACTGGGGACTTTAATCCAAATTTGACAGTCAAACGTGGTGGGAATTTTTGATCATTCTTAGATGTCCAGGAGACTAACACTTTTAGACACTTGTTTGGCCAATGCCAAATGCCCTGGGCATTTCAATGAAAAATCTAGAATAAGGTCAATTGCCCCACGAGTGCCCAGCTTCCCTTCTCCGGCTTAACCTTGATTTGGTGCATAAGTTGTGTTAAAACAGAAACGAAACATTTATTATCAGTAATCTGTTGACTGTTGATAGATCGTAGTTGATCAAAAGGAAATGTACACTTGCATCAAGACGACAATCTCCTGTGAGATATCATAACAACTTTCCACAAACATGATGCATTAGATTACTTTCAGTTGTGCACGATGAAAATCATCTTGGTAAATCTTTGGTCATCTTTTGAATGTTCTCCCTTCTTACCTCTATATAACTCGATGAGTTGTAATATCTCCTTATCATACCTACCGTCATATTACTGTCCCATTTGCCGTTGCATTGTTTACATTACTGACTTTGGACTTTTGCTTCTTTCGATTGTAGGACGTTCATTATTAAGACAGTGGAATTTGCATTTAATTGATACATTGTCTTCTGTTGAAGCTTTTTGCTGAGCTTTTCTAGGGGCTCGATGCGTGCAGCCTTTGACTTGAAATTGGAAGAGTCTTTGTACCAAAGGAAACAGTTTTCTTCAAGTAATCAAAAAGAAAAAAGATAAATATACTTGCTTGTGTCATGGACAGTACAGTTTTACAAGGCTAATATGAGTTTTAAGAGGTTTGTTTGTATATTCCGTACTAAATTTTAATTTAAAGGTTTTTTTCATATTTACACTGATATGAAAATGTTGATAAGTTTCACTGAACAAACATACAACTAAAAAGCACCTTCTGTGTATTATAAAATTATTTAGTACAATTAGCATGTGAGAAACCATTTATAGTCTAGAAGAATTTACTTTGAAAATTGTTAGCTAATGTTCAATGATTTGGCTCAGGTTGTGAAAATGTAGTGATAAACCCCAGTAAAAATGGACTTTTTGTGTCAGTTAGGAATACAGGAATACAGTTAGGCTGCAGGAAAGTCGTAGAGGTCTTGATATGCACCCTAATAAATACCTTTTACCTTTGTAAAAACGAATTATTGTGTCCTGTTCTAGTTGTGATGTAACCATATTGCCGGTGCTCCTGCCATTTTGTTTGTTGTTGTCACGTCAAGTGAACTTTTGGTCAGTGGTTAACAAACCATAGAGGTGAAGTATGATTGGATGGAAAGCCAACGGATTCTTCACTATTGCGTGAAATGTTGCACGTTGTGACACATGTTGAAAGTTTTGAAATTGTTGTGTGCAATGTTGCAGAAGTAGAATTGGATTTTACTTCTTAGAGGCTGACAGTGTGTCGGTAATATAGGTATGCAGTTACCGGCAGTTGATGTGGCTGTCCATGACCACGTCCACTTTTTATTTCTTTATTTGCAGCTCATCATAAACTCCATCTTGTACGAGATTTGAGAGGAATTTATTCAAAGACCTAATACAACCAAGCAATCTTAAACAAATGGACCTCTGTGTTACATTGACAGCACCATGTTTCTTCCTGATGTCATTTTCAAGCGTTTATCTTGGTCGTAAACAACAACAACAAAGCTGCTTTTTTGCATGGATTGCATGAGATTTGCCGGTTTGTCAAGGAGTTCAATATTTTGCGAGAAAAAGACTAAAAAATGATGAGAGAGTATTAAATACATACTACTCTAGATTCAAGAACCCTGTTTTCGGAAGTGCAAGTTCACTGTCACTGACCTGAGAGCAAAAAGTTCGATTTAGTCGCCACTTTGATATGTTCTGCATATGTTCTGCAGCGTCTGACCAGAACTTGTGACCGACTGTAATAACTTGTCAGGATACACAGGTAAACCATTTGCTAAATTTAATGACAGAAAAAGGCAAACCTCCTCAAATAACCTTTTGTTCAAGCATGTGTTGACTTCGATTTCGAAATAATCATACGACAATGTGGCTCATGTAAACTGTTTCTTATGGAAGGCGACCTGGAGTTAGGACTTTTTCACCGTATCACACGGGAAAAATTGTTTGACACATAATAACGATAAAGGTGGGTTTTCTTTATTCATCGAATTGCCTTTGCCAATTACAGCAACTACAGGGGATAAAGCATGTACATGAATAGATCTGCACAGAATGAACAGTTCAACCCGATTGACGAAAAAAAACCACGTTAATAAATATATCGCGATATATTTCTAAAGTTCTATTTTATAGAGTCTAATAAAATACAACCATTAAACTACTAATCACAAAATTTAGCTGTTTAAATATAGCAATGTTCACACATAACATTTAAAGCTCTAGAAAGACAACTTGTTAATAGCAAATGATTTACTAAACATAACACGTATTTAATTTTAGATCATTTGCGTTTATTGCTGAAGGACATATAACTTTCAATAAACATATTTTTGGTTTTCGTTGACGTCACCAAAATATAACTTTTATAATGCATGGGTGATGAAACGAATCTGATCTTGCAGAGGCTACAGAAATGTTGTTAAACGAAAAGTTGAGACATATCAATACAGTATTTCACTAATTTAAAGCTCCAGTCCCCTGTCGGCACAAAGTTTGCTCGTTGTAACAAATTACGACTGGCTATACCATAAAATTCCGAAAGTAAGCGTCCCCCGAAAATTAATCCACTGTAAACACGCACTCCCCAATCTCAGTCAGAAAATCCTTCGGACTATAAGGCCACCCCATATGTACTTTAAGTGCGGCCATTTACAAGATGTAAATTCCTCTCATTAAAAAGCCCACTCCAAAAATAAGCCCCCCTAAAAAGTGCTCTGAAATATATATCATTCACATACTTTCTTATGTAGTTATTCATAGCTTCCATACAGTCCTTCCAGAACATCCACCCTTCACTGCCTTTCGGGAAATATATGTTACAACATGCCTTTACAATGATAACTTTGTTCGGGTCTAATTTACCTAAACAGGCCTTTACACCTGTGATATCTCTGTGACGCATTTCGTCGTCCGTAAACAATTCTCGCATAACGAGAACACAGAAATTTTTACAGGATTTGCACTTGCTTTTAAGATCAAAAAGCTTACTTTGAGGCAGATTTACCAAGAGAGGGAACGATTGGGTAGGTGCAGGAGAAGAAACAGAACAAGCAGAAGAAGAAGAAACAGAACAAGCAGGTTGACTAACAGGGCCAACAGGTGTTGTGACAGGGCCAACAGGTGTACTAACAGGGCCAACAGGTGTACTAACAGGACCAACAGGTGTACTAACAGGGCCAACAGGTTCACTAACAGGGCCAACAGGTGCTGTGACAGGGCCAACAGGTTCACTAACAGGGCCAACAGGTGCTGTGACAGGGCCAACAGGTGTACTAACAGGTCCAACAGGTGTACTAACAGGGGCAACAGGTGCTGTGAGAAATGCATTTTTGGCAGTAATTATAATATTGTTAATGTCTTACAATTTTTTGGTTTTTGTAGTTTTACTTGCATCAAAATTAATAGAAAAGGTGATCAGAGATAATAATACAATACACCATCAAGGTTCATAATATTATATTTATAATAATATGACTAACATTTTGGATACAGTTGTCCGCAATTATCTTCTCGCTTAACTCTGGAAGAGGGCGCCATTTTAGACTATGGAGGTTTGGTTCCGAGGTAAACAGTAGCTAAATATATCGCGGTTTTCTATTTTTTCCAATTTGCCACCTACTATCCAGCTGATGGGGGAGATATACGATGTAGTGTTTTCAAAAACCCTGGTTCATATATGCGGCAGACATGTCTGCGATAGACTTGTCTGCGATGGCTCATATCAGAAAATTTGAGGTCAACTCAACTTTCCCAATCTGTCAGCGACAATAGGGACCTTACGCAGCTAGGACGGCAACGGTTAGTGAACGGCGACGACGACTGCTGTTGAAATTCTGCTTTCTTGTTTTCTCTTTTCCTTTGTGTGAAGGAGGGCGAATTATAGGAAGTGGAAGCCTTAGTTTTGAAGCCAAACTAATAACAGGATATTTGTTATTCCCACATTCGCGTTGTCTACAAGACCCAAGATTTGTGGTTTTCACGTTGTATTTCTGAAGACGACGGTGAACAGGTGGTCAGCTTGGCACAATCGAACGTGCAGTGTATTGTATTCTGTAATTAAGGATTTTGTTCTCTGCCGTCGTCGTCATCGTCGTTGTTGTCGTCCTGGCTTCGTAAGGTCGCTACTCCTGAGTCAGCCGGCGACATGTCTGCGATAGATGTTAATATTTGCCTATAACGTAACACAGGTAGCATGGTGGCTATTGCGGGCACGTTTACGGCATATCGCAGGCATATCTGCAGCATATGTAAACTTGATTCAGGAACATCTGCTATGAAATGTATGATCATCGTACATGTGGCTGACTCCCAAGCGTTAAAAAAAATGTGTACTAAATGTGTGGTTGAAACACCAACCTTGCGGTGGCCCAGATGACCCTGTTTCCTCTTTGTACGCAGTCATTTCTGCAAAAAAATAAACACTTATATAGACGTGCTACGTCGCAGATAATACCTTCATTGGCTTCAAGTTATTTTAACGTACAGACAGTGCGTAGGTGGGACTGCTTGCTGTGATTACTCGGTCTCTACAGTCATGACCTCGGCCCTCCCGACAGAACATTCTCCCGGAAAGAGAATTTAAATCGTATTATATTGCTTCCCAAACTATTATAGGCATTTTCGATTAATATACAAATTCACTTTATCAGTTCTCTTTCGTATACAGCTGTTGTTTATTTAGAATGTCGGATCGCGTTTTAGTTTGAATGGTATGAGACTCACCTTGGACAATGAATGAATCGGATAGTTCCCTACTGAACATTTTTAGTTCGCTGATGTCGTCTGTTGAGCAAATAATAAATACATACCATATTTGTCAGTTGCAAGATGGTTAGAC
>JAOBYG010020676.1:0-12603 GCA_025403545.1 Epizoanthus stellaris | reverse complement strand
ATTGCCGGCGAGCCATGGGCGACGGCGCGTCTGAAGGATGGTCGTTTCTTCTCCGCATCCTGACAAGCGCCGTCGCCGCAAATCTGCCGGCGATCAGAATCCATATGGGCAGTATGTCAGACCGAATTGGCGTGGGTCAGTCGTCGCGGCCGCCGATGATGCCGGCGCGAAAGAGAAAGTAGAGCAGGGTCGTTAGGCTAGAGACAGCGGCTGCGACATAGGTGAGAGCCGCGGCATTGAGTACTTTCGACACGCCTTCGCGTTCGCTCGGCAGGATCAAGCCCTGCTCGAATGAGAGCTTCTTGGCGCGCGCCGAGGCGTCGAATTCCACCGGCAACGTGATGATCTGGAAGACCAGAACGGCTGAGAAGAGCATGGCGCCGATCAACACCATGCCTTTCATGCCGAGCATGGCGCCGATGACCATGCCCCCCATGCCGAGCGATGAGCCGACGCCGACGGTCGGCACCAAGGCCGAGCGCGCCCATAGTGGCGCGTAGTGGCGCGCGTGTTGGATCGCATGCCCCGCCTCGTGACAGGCGACGCCGACGGCGGCCACCGAGGGCTGCGAATAGACGGCCTCAGAGAGGGCGAGCGTCTTGGTCGTCGGATTGTAGTGATCCGAAAGAAAGCCTCGGGTCGCAACGACTTTCACGTCGTGAATGCCGGCGTGATCGAGCAGCGCCTGCGCTGCCTGAGCGCCAGTGATGTTGCGCGCAGAGCGTACGCGGGAGTATTTATTGAACGCCGATTTGGTCATCCATTGGGCCGCGAAAGCCAGCAGCATGGCCGGTCCGACGAATAGAAAATAGGTCAGCATTGTCGAGATTCCTCCGTTGAGCCAGCTCGAGCTTATGCCGAACAGGCTTGGAGTTTGAAGCCTCCGGAATTGTTTGGAGAGGTCGTCGAAAGGGATAGCGAGAGACACTCGCTACAGATTCAGAAAACCGTAAATACGGCCGCGATATTCCGTCCATGAAAGTAGATAGGACGCAGAAGGCGACGAGGAAATGCCTGGAGAAGGGGCAGAGAGAGTGCTTGGGAAAAAGTATTCACGATAGCCTGAGCCTCAGTATCGAAGCAAGACCGTGCACCGAAGCAAAAGTGTGAACTACCAGCCCGCATTCGGCAAGGACACCATGAGCGAGCAGATTTCTATCGTCACCGGCGGCAGCCGCGGCATCGGACGGGCGGTCGTTGAGGCGCTTCTTCGGCGCGGTGACATCGTGCATTTTTGCTCGCGGAGCTCCGTGAGCGTCGATCAAACCCTGCGCGATCTACGCAGGATCCACTCTGAAGACACCGTTTTCGCGGCTGCAGTCGATGTCGGAGACCAGGCTCAGGTCGATCCCTTCGTCGCCGCGATTCTTGAGCGCCACGGCCGCATCGATTGTTTGGTCAATAACGCTGGCATCGGCTATTTCGCGCCGGTCGATGAGCTGGAAGGTGACGATTGGCGTCGCCTGATGCGCACCAACCTCGATGGCGCCTTCTATTTCACCCGCGCCGTGGCGCCCTCGATGCGTCAGCGCGGCGGCGGTTTGATCGTCAACGTGGCCTCGCTTGCTGGTCGCCATCCGATGAAGGGTGGCGCGGCCTATAACGCCAGCAAATTTGGCCTCGTCGGCTTCTCGGAAGCCTGCATGCTCGATCTGCGCGGTGATGGTGTGCGGGTCTCGGCGATTCTGCCGGGCAGCGTGGCGACCGATTTTTCAAGCACGGCTGGCGATTGGAAATTGCAGCCTGAAGATGTCGCCCAGACGATCACTGGCCTGCTCGATTTCCCGTCACGTGCGCTACCGAGTCGGATCGAGCTGCGGCCAACTTCGACCGGGCGCTGATCCCGAAGTCGCCAAGGCTCGGGAGTCGATATCCTCAAGAGCAAGGGCACCGCCAAATCGGCGGTGCCAAGGCGGGCTCTGCACGCTTCTTGTAGAGCCTCACGCCCGAGCCCAGAAGAACCGGGCTCGGCGATACGCTCAGGCACGAAAGGGCCGTCATGAACCCGATTCTCAAGGATCTTATCCACCTGCTCACCCTCGAGCGGCTCGACACCAACCTCTTCCGCGGTGAGAGCCGCGATATCGGTACCCAGCGGGTCTTCGGCGGCCAGGTGCTTGGCCAGGCGCTGGCGGCAGCAAATTACACGGTCGAGGACCGGGTCGTGCATTCGCTGCACGCCTATTTTCTGCGCCAGGGCGACCAGGACTCGCCGATCATTTACGAGGTCGACCGTCAGCGCGACGGTCGCAGTTTTTCCAGCCGGCGGGTTGTCGCCATTCAGCATGGCCGACCGATCTTGAATCTGGCAGCTTCTTTTCAGAAGTCGGAGGAGGGGCTCGAGCACCAAACGCCGATGCCCCAGGTACCCGCCCCTGAAGCGCTCAAGGATGTGACGGAATATCGCCGCCAGCTGCTCGAGCAAACAGGGGATGTCTCACTGCCGCGCTATTTGATGCACGATAGGCCGTTTGAGTTCCGGCCGGTACAGCTGCCGCAATTCATTGATAGCGAACCGCGGGAGCCACGCGCCAATATCTGGTTCCGGGCGATCGATCGGGTTCCGGACCGCGATCAGCTGCACCGCAATATGCTCGCATATGTCTCTGACTACTATTTGATCGGCACCGCCACCCGACCTCATGGAACCTCGGTTTTCGACCCGCAGCTTCAGCTGGCGAGCCTCGATCACGCTTTGTGGTTCCAGCGTCCATTCCGTATTGATGAGTGGTTGCTCTACTCCATTGAAAGCCCGAGCGCGGCTGGCGCCCGCGGGATGTCTCGTGGCTTGATTTACCGTCAAGATGGAGAGTTGGCGGCGATCGTGGCCCAGGAAGGCGTCATGCGCCTATGGCCCAAGAAAGACGAATGATTCCTTCACCGCCTTGGAGTTAAATCCAAAATGATGAATCGGGCTCTGCCGGAAACGGCGGCGCGCTCAGGAATGGTTCGAGAATGAGCCGTGCCAGGGGGTCAGTAGTCGGGGATGAAAGGGCGGATTCTGTAGTCATTGTGTTAAGATTTGAGGATAAAGATTGAGATTGCCTTCTGGGCACCCTGACGATCACCAAGGCTTGGCATCACTATTGCTATTCGGCTTTGGTGATTCGTCTTATCGTGATGCGGACCGCTTGAGGACCCCTGCGGACCGCTCATGGCAGAGGAACCCGACAGTCGTTTGTCGGGGAGAGGACACCACGTACGTGGAGGACGAGAAGCATGACTAAGAATTTTTCCTGGCGCGGCGTTTTGGTGCTAGCAGTCAGCCTGGCGCTGACCTTCACTGGAACTGTGCTGGCGCAAACAGAAAGCGGCAATCTCTATGGCCGCGTCACCGACAACAACGGCGACCGATTGCCGGGCGTCACCGTGACTCTGAGCGGCCCGGGTGCCACTCAGATCCAAGTGACCAATGCTGACGGCGAGTTCCGATTTCTCGGCCTATCGCCGGGTAACTTCCAGATCGAAGCCACCCTCGAGGGCTTCAGCACGGTGATCTACGAAGCGGTCAATATCCGCATCGGCCGTAACACCACGATCGAGATTCAGCTCTCACCGGCGATTGAGGACACGATCACCGTCACCACGGAATCGCCGCTGCTCGATGAACGCAAGATCACCCAGGGCATCCAGGTCACCGCCCTGGAGCTCCAGAAGATCCCTTCCGCCCGCGATCCCTGGTCGGTCGCCGGTCAGACGCCAGGCGTCTTGATGGACCGCATCAACGTCGGTGGTAACGAGTCTGGCCAGCAGCCGAATTTCATCGGCTCGGGCTCCAACGGCTCGCAGAACAAATTCATGATCGACGGTGTCGATATCACCGATCAGTCGGCAACCGGCGCTTCTTCGACCTATTTCGGCTTTGAGCAGTTCGAAGAAATGTCCTTCACCACCGGCGGCCCTGACGTCACTGCCGCCACCCCGGGCGTGCAGTTGAATATGGTCACCAAGCGCGGCACCAATGAGTGGCGCGGCTCGGGTTCCTACAATCTCACCGACGATAGCTACCAATCCTCAGGCAATCTCAACACCAGCGATTTGTCGCCCGGTCAGGATGATGAGAGTGCAGCGCTCACCGGTAACCAGATCAATGAGATCACCTCATGGGGCTATGAGGTCGGCGGCTTCGTATGGAAGGACCGTATCTGGGTCTGGGGCTCTCAAGACGAGAACGACATCCAGCAGAGCGTCTTCGGTGGTCAGAGCGACAACACCTTGCTCGAGAATTGGGCGGTCAAAGTGAACGCTCAGATCACCGACTCGAATTCGTTCGTCTATACCCGCAATGTCGGCGAGAAGATCAAGAACGGCCGTGGTGCCGGTCCGAGCCGTCCGGATGAGACCACTTGGGATCAAGGTGGCCCGTCGCCGCTGACCAAGATCGAAGACACTCATATCTTCAACAGCTCCTTCTTCCTCACCGGTTCCTGGTCGAAGCTCGAAGGTGGCTTCTTCCTCGAGCCGAAGGGCGGCCGTGACACCACGGCGTGGCGCGACGGCAACCGTGTTTGGCATGGTTCCTACTTCTTCCTCGACAATACCCGTCCGACCGAGCGCTACAAGATCGACGGCTCGAACTTCTTCAACACAGGCGACCTCTCGCATGAGTTGAAGTGGGGCGGCAGCTTCCGTGAAGCCGATAACACCTCGCTCTGGGGTGCCCCGGGCGACGGCGCGATCCACCTCCGCCTCGGCAGTGGTGACGTGCTCGCGGTGGCTTATCGTGAGGTCGAGAATTCGGCGCACGCCGAGTACACCTCCTTCTGGATCCAGGACACCTTCACCACCAATCGCCTGACGGTCAACGTCGGCCTGCGCTATGACGAGCAGGTGTCCAATGTCGAAGCCGGTCAGACCTTTGGCACGTCCTTCGATGCCGACCTCTTCCCGGCCTTCTCGGCTGAGACGGGCCCGGATGTCGTGGAATTCACGGATATCGTGCCGCGCCTCGGCGTCACCTATGCTCTCGGTGACGAGCGCCGTACGCTGCTGCGTGCCAGCTTCAGCCAATTCGCTGATCAGCTCGGCCTCGGCCTGGCTACGGAAACCGATCCGGTGGGCTCCGCCACCGCGACCTATATTGGCACCGATGTGAACGGCAATGGCATCCTGGATGCTGGTGAGCCGCGTGATTTCCTCGGGACCTCCGGCTTCGACGCTGCTGCGCCGGCGGGCCTGGTGGCTCCGACGCGCATTGATCCCGACCTCGAGGCCGTGATCACCAACGAGATCATCCTCAGCATCGAGCATGCTTTCATGCCCGAGCTGGTCGGTAATTTCACGGTGACCTGGCGTGAAGCCGATGACTACTATTCGAGCATCCCGCTCTACCGCGATGCCAATGGCAACGAGGTCCGGGTGACGCGTGATGATTACGTGCTCGATAGCGTCGTGAACGGCAACCTGCCGGACGGCACCGCGGTTTCGATACCGGTCTTCGAGGTGCGTCCGGACCTGACCGATACCGGTGGTGTGTTGTGGACCAATACCGACCGTTCGACCGAATACCTCGGCGTCACGGCTGGTGTTACCAAGCGTCTCTCGGATCGCTGGATGCTGCGTGCCCACGTCACCTACTACGATTGGGAATGGGACGTCGGCAGCGAATTCCGTCGTTTTGACAACCCGACCAATCAGATCAACGACAATAGCGGTTTCTACGAGTGGAATGTCGACGACGATGGCGCGATCTTCGCTGAGCAATCGGGTGGTTCGGGCAACGTCGACCTGTTCTTGAATAGCCGTTATTCCTTCAACATCAGCGGCCTCTATCAGCTGCCGCTGGACTTCAATGTCTCGGCCAATATCAATGGCCGTGAGGGCTATCCGTTGGCCTTCGGCTTCTACGACATCGACACGGCTCGTGGCTCGATCGATGTGCAGGCTGAGACGCTCGGCAACACCCGTGTGGACGACATCATCACGACCGATATCCGAGTCGATAAGGATTTCCGTTTCGGCGATTTCGGCGTGACCCTCTCCGTGGACGTCTTCAACGTCTTCAACGAGGGCTATGTCCTACAACGCGAAGTCGACTTGGGCGGCGGCCGCGCCGGCTTCGTCGATCAGATCATCGGCCCACGCGTCGCCCGCCTTGGCGTGCGCTTGTCGTGGAAGTGATCTAGAGCATCCTCTAGGGTTTAGAAACCAAGGGATTGAAGCGGCCGCTCGGATATCATTCGGGCGGTCGTTTTCTTTATCTGTACCGCAAAAAGCCGTGACACGCCTCCTAATCCTGCCCGCCAGCTTGCTCATTCTCGTGGCTTGTGGGCCCAGTGAGCCGCCGGGCGAGGCCACGGCCGGCGCGCCACCAACGGTCGAGCCGTCGATCGGGCTATCGGCGAATCCCGGAGAGCCCGCCCGCGACCTCATTCTCATCACGCTCGATACGCTTCGTTACGACGCACTTGCCTTTAGCGATGTCGCCGGTCCTTATGCGACCGAAGTGCCAAATCTCGAAAAAGTGGCTGCTGAAGGCAAGACCTTTACCTTCGCTCTCGCCCACAACACCATCACTCTGCCGTCGCATGCGAATATCCTCACCGGCCGATATCCCTTCGAACACGGCCTGCGTGAGAATGCGGCTTATACGCTGCCGGATAGCGCGCCGAGCATCGCTGAGCTGCTCGCTGCCCAGGGATTTGCCACCGGAGCGTTTGTCTCGGCTTACGTCCTGGACTCGCGCTTCGGTCTTGCCGATGGATTCGAGGTCTACGATGACCGAATTGCTCGCGCCTTCGAGCCGAGCGCGCTGCGAGTCTGGGAGCGCCGCGCGCCAGAGACCATCGAGGCAGCTCTCAGTTGGTGGCAAGCGAATGAGCAGCGTCGGCGTTTTTTATGGCTCCACCTTTTTGAGCCGCATGTACCCTATGCGCCGCCTGAGCCCTTCGATGCTCTAGACGAGCAAATGCCTTATCGCGGTGAGATCGCGGCTCTGGATCATTTTTTGGCGCGTCTTTTCGAGTCGATCCAGCAGGAGCAGAGCCGGCCATTTCTCGCCATCACCGCTGACCATGGGGAAGCGCTCGGCGATCATGGCGAGCCGGCCCATGGCATCTTCGCCTATCAGTCGACGCTTCACGTGCCGCTCATCTTGTCGGGCGAAGGTCTGGCGCCGGGCTCGGATGGGCGTTTGGCGCGACATATCGATATCTTGCCGACGCTGCTCGCTGCCGTCGGTCAAGAGCCGCCGGCTGGATTGCCGGGTCACTCGCTCTTGGCGCCGCCAGATGACCAGGTCACTAGCTATTTTGAAGCATTGAGTGCCACTTTCGATTCCGGATGGGCACCGCTTCGCGGTCTGGTTCAGGGTCGTCTCAAGATCATCGACTTACCCATTCCCGAGCTCTACGATCTGGCCTCGGATCCTTCAGAAGAACGAAACTTGATCGACCACAAGCGCCGTGATTTCCATCGCCTACAGGCGCTTTTGCCGGCAGAGTCGACCTGGCCGCCGCCGCGCGGCACGCTCAGCGACGAAGCCGCTGCGCGCCTACGGAGCCTCGGTTACATCTCGGACCCCTCGACCTCGGCGAAGGCGAGCTTCGGTGTCGAGGACGATCCAAAACGCTGGATCCATGTCGAGGAGCTGAAGCAAGAATATGCCGAGCAGCTGCGCTCGGGCCGCGCCGATGAAGCTGTGCGTACGGCGCGTGAAGTCCTTGGTGAGCAGCCGCGTATGCCTTTGGCGCATACCATGCTCGCCGAAGCGCATTTGGCGGCTGGAGAGCGCCAAGAGGCCCTGGCCTCGATGCAGAGCGCGTGGGAGCAGGATCTGGCGAGCCCGGCGTTGATCCGTCGTCTTGCCGCCAGCTTGCTGCGCGACGGCCGGGCGCAGGCAGCTTTGGAGGTGATTTCGAAAATCAAACACGTTGAGGATTCCCGCACGCGGAGTCTTTACGGCCAGGTCCTGCGCGAGAATGGTCGCCCTCAGGAAGCGGAAATCATTCTCCAGGCGGTCATTGCAACCGTCCCGGACGATGCCTCGACGCTCGAGCGTCTCTCCGCTGTAGCCCTCGATCTCGGCCGCCCCGAGCAGGCCCGAGATTTTGCCCTGCGAGCGCTTGAGATCGATGACGGGCTCGCCCAGGCGTGGAATAACCTCGGCGTCGCCAGGGTGATGATGGGCCAGGTCGACGAAGGTCTGGATGCCTGGCGCCGGGCGCTGGAGCGTGATCCGGAGCTTTGGGACACGCTTTACAATCTTGGCTTTCAGGCCGCAGGTGCCGGCCATCCCGACGTCGCGCGCGATGCACTTCGTCGATTCACAGCCGGCGCTCCGCCCGAGCGTTATAGCTCCGATTTGCCCAAAGTAGAGGCTTTGCTCCGACGACTCGAGGGCATTGAAAGAGCTCCAGGTTAACGGACCATGATGAAATCTCCTGCCGGCAAGAGCATCCATGGCGAGGAGCCTGGCGTTCTTGGGCACGCCGTCTTAACATGCAATCGCCGGTCGTCGCCCGGCGGCCACCAATTGAAACCCGAAGCTTCTAGAGATGCCCAGAATTCATTTCCTCGGCGCCGCCGGGACGGTCACTGGCTCCAAGCACCTCCTGGAGGCTGCTGGCCGCCGCATCCTGATCGATTGCGGTCTTTTCCAGGGCAAAAAGCAGCTCCGTAAGACGAATTGGCAGCCGCTGGATATTCCGCCTGAGAGCATCGACGCGGTGGTTCTGACG
The DNA here is from genome assembly GCA_025403545.1 of Epizoanthus stellaris. Lineage (NCBI taxonomy): Eukaryota > Metazoa > Cnidaria > Anthozoa > Zoantharia > Epizoanthidae > Epizoanthus > Epizoanthus stellaris. The sequence continues at coordinate 3,925 of JAOBYG010020676.1, read as the reverse complement.
CATGCTCATATCGACCATTCGGGATATTTGCCGCGCTTGATCAAGGATGGTTTCCGTGGTCGGGTGGTGGCGACGAGAGCGACCGCGGCACTGGCCGAAATCCTGCTGCGGGATGCTGGCAAGCTCCAGGAAGAAGAGGCGGCGTTTCACAATCGTCACGGCACGTCGAAGCATTGGCCGGCGAAACCTCTCTATACGGCGGACGAAGGCTTCGAGGCGGCCCAGCGCATCGAAGGCTTGGCTTTTCACAAGCCGAAGCGCCTGGCGCCTCGGCTCTCTGTCACCTTCGAGCCAGCGGGCCATATCCTCGGCTCGGCGATCATCAGCTTTTTGGTCGATGACGGCGCCGCGGGTCGGCGACTCGTTTTCTCGGGCGATTTGGGTCGCCGTGATTCGCCGCTGCAGCCGGCACCGTCGCCGATCGGAAGTGCCCATTATGTGGTGATGGAATCGACCTACGGTGATCGCTTGCACCCTGACGAGCCGCCAGCGGATCAACTCGCCAAGGCGATCCATCGCACCGTCGATCGCGGCGGCGCTTTGATCATCCCGGCCTTCGCCATCGCCCGCACCCAGGCCTTGCTCTACCTCATCAATGGCCTCGAGCACGAAGGGCGTATCCCCGAGTTGCCGGTCTACCTCGACAGCCCGATGGCGATCGACGCCACCGAAATCTACCGCCGCTTCGCTGAGGATCTGCGGCCGGAAGTTCGTGGCCAGCTCGAAAGTGGCGAAAGGCGTCTGAGGACCGCGCGTTTCAACTTGACCCGGACCGTGGGCGAGTCGAAGGCGATCCACCGGGTCCGCGGCCCGGTGATCATCCTCTCGGCCAGCGGCATGGCGACCGGCGGTCGTGTGCTCCACCATCTGGTCGAGCGTCTGCCACGGCCGGAGACCACTGTCCTGATCTCGGGCTTCCAGGCCGAGGGCACCCGCGGCTGGCGGCTGCAACGTGGCGAGCCGACCTTGCGAATGTTTGGCCAAGACGTCGCCGTGCGCGCCCATGTCGAGCAGCTGGAAGGTCTTTCGGCGCACGGTGACCAGGCCGATCTGCTCTATTGGCTCAAGACCGCTCGCGATCCGCCGGATCAGACCTTTCTCGTTCACGGTGAGACCCGTGCGCTCTCGGCGCTCGAAGCCAAGATCGAGGAGATGGCCTGGCAGGTCACGACGCCGACTCGGGGTCAGAGCTTCGAGATCAACTTCGGGACTTGAGGAGCTAGCAATGAAGATTGGCGTGATGGCCGACAGCCACGACAATGTACCGATGGTGAAGCGGGCTATCGAGCTCTTTGCGAAGCATGAGGTGGGCTTGGTGATTCATGCTGGCGACTTCGTCGCGCCGTTTGCCGTCGCACCACTCGCCGAATTGACCTGCCCGGTTAAGGCTGTGCTGGGAAATAACGATGGCGAGGCCTTGGGGCTGCAAAAGCGCTTCGACTCGATGGGCGCTGAGCTCGCACCGCAACTACTCGACACCGAAGCCCATGGCCGCCGCATCGCGACCGTGCATTATCCCGAGCTGGCCGCCGCCATTGCCGCCGGCGAGCGCTACGACCTGGTGATCTACGGTCATAGCCACGAGATCGATGTGCGGGTTGATGAGGACGCGCTGATACTCAACCCGGGCGAAACCGGCGGCTGGCTGAGCGGCCGCGCGACCGCGGCGTTGGTCGATCTCGAGAATATGGCGGTGGAGATTGTCGATCTCCACCAATCCGGTTAGCCCCGTTCGCTGATCGGGGCGTAATCGCGTGCCGTCGCGCCAGTGTAGATCTGGCGCGGGCGATTGATGCGCTGCTTCGGATCGTTGCGCATCTCGCGCCAATGGGCGAGCCATCCTGGCATACGACCCAGGGCGAACATGACCGTGAACATATTCACCGGGATGCCCATGGCGGCGTAGATGATGCCGCTATAAAAATCGACATTCGGATAGAGCCTGCGCTCGATGAAATATTCATCAGAGAGCGCCACACGTTCGAGATTGGTGGCGATTTCGAGCAGCGGATCGTCGATGCCGAGATCCTCGAGCACGTCGTCTGCGGATTTCTTCAAGATGCGAGCCCGCGGATCGAAATTCTTGTAGACCCGATGGCCGAAGCCCATCAGGCGGAAGGAATCGTCCTTGCTCTTCGCCTTGTCGACAAATTTTTGATAGCCGCCGCCGTCCTCGTGAATCACCCGCAGCATCTCGATCACTTTTTGGTTGGCGCCACCATGTAGCGGCCCCCACAACGCACAGATGCCGGCGGCGATCGAAGCGAAGAGATTGGTTCCCGAAGAGCCCACCATGCGCACCGTTGAGGTCGAGCAATTCTGCTCGTGGTCGGCATGCAGCATGAGCAGGAGATTCAACGCCTTCTCAAGCACCGGATTGACCTCATAGGGCTCCGCGGGCACGGCGAACATCATGTTGAGAAAGCGCCCGGTATAGGAGAGGTCGTTGCGCGGATACATGAAGGGCTGACCGATCGACTTCTTATAGGAGAAAGAAGCGATGGTGATGACTTTGGCGAGCAAGCGGACGATATTGATCTCGACCTTATCTTCCTCGTTGGCACCCGGGTAATAAGCCGAGAGCGAGGCGATCATCGAGGAAAGGATGGCCATCGGATGGGCGGTCGGCGGATAGCCCTCGAAGAATTTCTTCATATCTTCGTGGATCATCGAATGGTAAGTCAGACCGTATTCGAAGTCCGCGAGCTGTTGGGCGTTGGGTAAATCGCCATAGAGTAGGAGGTAGCAGACCTCTGGGAAGGAGCTCTGCTCGGCGATTTGCTCAATCGGGTAGCCGCGATAGCGGAGAATGCCATTCTCGCCGTCGATGAAGCAGATGGAACTTTTGCAGCTGCCGGTATTGCCGTATCCGTTGTCGAGCGTGATGGCTCCGGAGTTGGCACGCAGTTTGGAAATGTCGATGCCGACTTCCCCTTCGCTGCCGACCGTGGTCGGGAATTCATACTGGTTGCCGTCGATATCCAGCTTGGCAGGGGCCATAGTCGTCATCTTCTCCTGGTGTGGGAATGTCGGAGCCGGGGAATCTACTCGGTATTTCGCGCAGCCGACTAGAATCGGATTCTACTGGCTGGTCGAACCCTGTCGCAAGCGATTCTGCCGCGCTGCGGCGAGAGCCGCGAAATCTTCTGGTCGGTTGACGTTCAAGAAGATCGAGTCATCGTTCATTTCCTTATGCCACTGCTCCGGAGCCAGCCGCCGGACTTGCTGCCCTGCCGCTTGCGCCAGGCCTTGGAGGCTGAAGAGTCCTCGCTCTACCCGCGATTCGAGGCGCGTCAGTGTCGCGGGCGCGTAGAGAGCGCAGAGCGGCTCGAGCCGTTGCTCTTTTGATATCGGGACCACCCACTGCTCCCGATAGCTGACGAGCTGACGCAGGAAGGAGATCGGGACCAGGGGAAGATCGCAGGCCAGAATAAGCAGGTGTTTGCCCGGCCGGGCCTTGGCAGCACCGAGAATCCCTGCCGCGGGGCCGCTGCCAGGGCCGTCTTCGATCGAGGCATATCCCGGCACCAGGCCCTGACCACGGTCGGCGATCACCACTTCACAGTCGAGCGCAGATAGGCGCTCGGCCGCCCACGAAACCATATTGCCGCCACCGAGATGGTCCGGCAGCGGCATCGACGCTTTTTCCCGACCCATGCGCCGAGACTGGCCGCCGGCAAGAGCGACTCCGATCAGATCTCGCTTCGTTCGACTCGCTCGGCTCACTCGAGGCGCTCGAGGCGAGTGGCGAGCAGGCCTTTCGGGCCCTCTTCGACCGCGAAACGCACGCGCTCCCCGGGGATCAGATTTTCCAGTTCACCGACGATCGAATGGTGCACGAAGACATCCGGCGAGTCGTCCTCGGCTGCTTCTCCCGCGCCCAGCTCTTCAGCGACGGCTGGGCTCAAGAAGCCATAGCCGTGGG
>JAOBYG010020565.1:0-12604 GCA_025403545.1 Epizoanthus stellaris | reverse complement strand
TGCCCTCCGTCTTCACTCCCGCCATCTTGCTTTTGTGTCTGCGAACAACTTCACCTTCTGTGACGTCACAGGAGGCAGGTGGTTATTGCGCAATAATCTTCAGAACAACTTCGGATTTTTAGTTTTCAATCATTTTCGCGCATTTTAAGTCGTTTTTGGAAAAAATGAATTACAGATTCGTTTTACTCAGGCAATTTTACATTAAATTCCGAAAAACACCTCATACCGCTGGAGTATCCCTTTAACACAATCTTCTAACGCAAAAAAAATGAAAGCTAAATGATATAAACGTATTTACAGTTTTATGAAGTTCAGACGTCTTCTGCACCTTTTGAATTACGCTTTCTCACCATCGTTTCGCTGGATCTAATAATATAAACGCATTTACAGTTGGATGAAGTTCAGACGTCTATTGTAGTTTTGTTTTGTTTTCTTTGCATTTCCACTTCTTGTGGATATTCTGGATCTTTTGAATTATGCGGTCTTTGCCCTCTTCTACAATTCTTTTCTTCGTGTTACCTGATCTGAGGAACGGTTTCAGCATTCCCCTGGATGGATATGTCTCTGAATGTATTATCGTGGCACACTCTGACTGTATTGCTTGTACTTGATCTGAGGAGCGGTTTCAGAATTTTCCTGGATGGATACGTCTTTGAATGTATGATCATGGCACACGCCGACTGTACTGCTTGTATTTGATCTGAGGACCCCTGGATGGATATGTCTTTGAATGTATGATCGTGGCGCACTCCGACTGTATTGTTTGTACTTGATCTGAGGAGCGGTTTCAGAATTTTCCTGGATGGATACGTCTTTGAATGTATGATCATGGCGCACGCCGACTGTACTGCTTGTATTTGATCTGAGGACCCCTGGATGGATATGTCTTTGAATGTATGATCATGGCGCACCCCGGCTGTACTGCTTGTACTTGATCTGAGGACCCCTGGATGGATACGTCTTTGAATGTATGATCATGGCGCACTCCGACTGTATTGCTTGTATTTGATCTGAGGACCCCTGGATGTCTTTGAATGTATAAACAACCCCCCAAAAATATAAGCCGGTCATAGAAATTAAAGCCCAAGGCTTTTTCTTATTTTAGCAAGTTTTATTAACAATATATTATAATAATTTTATAAATATATATCAAATATAAATATACTTAAGGTTTAAAACTTTAAAAAGGTTGATAAAACAAACGAACATTTTCGGTCTACACGATCATCTTCAGGTACACGAAAACAATGCTTATGGTCATTATTATGGTCATTAATTGTTAACACAACTTTACATGTACAGAAATGAGATGTTTTACTTTCATTTGTACAGAAATAACGTTATTTTGCACTATACTAAAATATAAGAAAATAATAAATGTGTATTTTGTTAAACTGTCTTCATGCTTTACATGTTAAATAGAGAGGTCATGGTTCATCTGTTTAGCAATGTTAATAATTCGTTACAAACTTGCTGTGACGTTCAGCGCATAATACTGGACAGACGAGTGTACCCTAATTACTGATACTATAAACTAACTGAAGAGTTTACTGAATATTACTGAATACCCAGGGCACAGTCGAACGTCGAGGTGGAAGTATGGAAAGCGCGATGTGATACAGCTCTGCTTGACACAGTAATACTTTGTAGTGTACTGGGCCAATGGGAGCACGCACTTTGAATCACCGGTACAGGGACTGGGGTACATCCAAAATTATCTCGTATGGGACAATCTGTTGCCTCGTTGAGAATTGGATACGACACTGCCTGCGTTGGGGTTGTCATCCAGCAAACCTACTGCTAAGGGCAGATTGTTGTGTTGTATCTGCGGGAGGAGCAACTTCTGCTGGGCCTCCATAGGTTTTTATGGGCCCCACTTTTTTTCCTTGTGCCTCTTTGGCTGGATCAACAAGTCCAGCGTGGTGACTTGGCAAGATATGTCAAGTGTTCCTTCAGAATACCTTATACTTCAGAAACACAAAGGCTGTGTTTGCTAATGTTGTTATACTTGTAACATGGGCAACTACAAGTACAATGATCCCGGTAAACAATGCACTCATACATGCCTTTCTTGCCTGTTTTGGCTGCCACAAGGTATTTGTTCCGTATTCCTCCCCCTAACGATGGCAGTTGTTTGATATCGTTATCGGCACAGTTTAGCAGATTTTCTGCCTCCTTTACAGTGGTTGCTATCAACCCAGCTAAACACCCATTTTCCAATTGAAGAACTGTCTTCGGATCTACTGAAAAATGTCTGACGTCTGCTGGCTTAGCTGTGGCTCTCTTGCTTACATTGATGGTCTTCCTTGCCATGGCTTCTTCTACAGACATGTTGAATTTCTGGACGTACTCTGTTCTTTCGACCTGGGACATCTGGAGGAACTGTTAAATGGCCGGCTACATCAGCAAGCTCATACTCTGCACTAAGGCCACAAATCGCCATTTGGAGCTCTTCTTGTTGGTGCTTGTCAACCTCCTCCCAAACATCCTTGATGAACTGGAGCTTTGTTAAATTAACTTTGCTTTTGTCGTTCTTCACGATTGCTTCCTTTTAGCGAGTGAACTTGTTGTTTACACTCTCTGACTGATTCTAGTAACAACGAAGAGGCACACCAGATTGATCACATGGCATTCCCGCTTTCTTACTTGCGTCACTGATCATACACTTCTCCATCATTTCTTTGTGGCTGCTTACATACTTTCAGAAAAGAGGCGTTTTGCATCCGGTAATTCGTTGTTCTTCTGCATCCGGGCGTTGTTGAGCAGCTGACGATCTGATCTGTAATTCCTCCTTGTTATTGGCATCCAAAATCCCCTGCTTTTCAAAAACTTGCTTCTGTCGGACACCAAGTTTGCGTAGCTTTTCTAGACAGTTTTTTTTAATGCCTGAAGCATCGGAGACCAGTAGACTGTGTTATAACCTCTGCGATAGCACTTTGTAATGCACCTTCCCCATCTGTAATAAAGCCTATCCCCTTTTTTACAAGAGTTGGAGCACTGTTACAGACAGCGGTCACAATTTTCTTGTAAACAACTTTATCCTTGCTGTAGTGGAGACCTGTCGGTCCAAGGAAGGTAGGCAGTCCATTTGTTCTCTTACATTTTAAGAACAAATGTTTGTAGGTGAATGGCGTTAAAATTGTGAAAGATCACTTGTCATATGTCTCTTTCCTAAGACCCATAGGTCTTCTGGGATGTCGTGGTGCTCCAAGAAAATGGGTTCCTCCTTGTGCTTGAAATACTGGAGCAGTTCTTCAACCTGGTCCGGCTTCTTCCTTTTGTTCTTCAAGTCATAGAGCTGCTTTCTTGATCTAGGCAGATCACCTGGCTGACCAGCACTCAGAACCCCACCCGCAGTTGCTGCTGCATTCCTAAAGGCAACTGAAGCCGAACTGGTAGAAACATCTTTCTTTGTTGCTTTTCTTGCTGGGATAAAAAGGTTTGCTGTCACCTTTGCTGTTGCCATGAACAATTTTAACCACATCACAGTCCTTGTCTACGATTTTGTACTGCAATAGGCACTGGGAGTTAATCACGTCATCATTCTGTCTGCTGAGAAAAAAAATCGAACGACATAATCCTGCCGCGTTCTTTGTTGAATGAATGTAGCACCATTTGCTAATACTGCCTTCTTTTTGGCGACAACTTCTACTTCTTTGTTTTCATCTATTTCCAGTGGCCATGTGGCTATGCACAGGGTACGAGAATACACCCCATTCATGTTACTTTTGACATCCTGCTAGTGCTTACGTTTTCCGACATCAGTGACAAATGTCATGTTCTGCCTCACTCTTGAAGGCACCTTTGAACACTTCGACTTTTGTTCTGCCAGCAAAATTTCGACTGCTTGCATTGCAGTATATCTGTCACGCTTCCCCCTTTTAAATATTGGGAGTTCATTATCGTTGTTGTAGACATTCTGAAAGGGTTAAGGAAAAGCCAAAAGCCTTCGGTCAGTTCATTTTACAAAATGCCCGACAAACAGCAAACACATATGTATAATATGTGATATTTTGTTATATTGTAAATATTTTCTATATACAAATTTTAACTTTTAACGATTATTGTAAGCCCAAACGTGTGTTTTGAGTATTCAATAAAGACAATTATTATTATTATTATTATTATTATTATTGTGTGTATAGTAATAATAATAATAATAATAATAATAATAATAACAACATACTCTATTATACACTTTCTACAAAACTGTCAATATTTAACAATTATTCCCTGAAGTGGAGGTGACTAGTGGTGAGTATTTTCTGCTAGGCACCGACACTGAAGGGAATAATTGTTTTAGTATTTGCCAAATCATTGAATAGAGACTGAAATTAGAGCTTTCTTTTCTTCCAAAAAAAGCAAAATTTACTTCACATATTAGGCACACGTTTGCATGTAGTCATGCATGAGTGGCCGGAGGTGAATATCACTGGATAACCCTACTTTGATTAAGGGGGGGAAAGCAATATTCGCTGGTTTGGCAAATACTAATTAACAATTATTCCCCGAAGTGGAGGTGACTAGTGGTGGATATTTACCGAGCCGCTTGTTTTAGTATAAACAATTGTTTTAGTATTGTTTTAGTGTTTTGTGGTGTTGCTGCTTCATTCATGGCATTAATTTCTCCATCAGAAACAGTAGCGAAACGGGACGCCATGTTGTCTTGTTTCACGCATGAATGGAAAAAGGTGAATAGTGGTGGATATTCACCTTTTATTGACCAATTAGAGCGCGCAAAAAGTGCTATTCACTTGTTAGGTTTACACTAAAATAGAATATTTATGTTACTAACAAATTATAATAAAACTAATTACAACTAAGAGCTACTAACTACCGTATTTACTCGATTTGAAACGTAATGTTGTGTACTGACATGTAATTACTGTAACTGTGAAAATATAATTGACATACCTCAAGAAGAACGTGTTTTGTATTGATTCCTAGTACTTGCGGAGCTTATCGAAGCCATTTGGGTGATTTACAGCTATTAGTAATATTCTGTATAACGAAGTGAAAGGCTGGCGACTCGAAACAATTCAAATCCCCAAAATGCATTCCCGATTTCAACTACAAAAACCCTAAAAATACCTGATTTTTAACACTGCGCTTTTGGGCTAAGCGAACTCCTAAAAAATACCAGATGGCAGATTTTCAACCCCTAAAAATACAACACGTCCCGCGACATCCGACTATAGGGAGTACCCCCTGGTGAAATACCCCTTTTGCCTGCAAAACCTTTGATGCTCCCTCCCATTGTGCACCACATCATCTATAATAATCTAATTTATGACCAGTCCGAAATACTTACTTCTTTACCAAATCAGTTTCTACTGAAGAAGTCCACCCATTTTCTTGAAAGTTCGTCATCTGCAAGCAGCTCTTGGCGTGCTTTCTCGACAAAAAAGTGCTTTCAGTTTTCTAAGTTTTGCGTCATTTAATAGGCTGACTCTGTGAGCTTCGAAACACATGAAGAACTTGTAACCAGAATCTGTAATATGAATAAGACCTCGTTCCCAGTACTGCCTATTCTTGGTAACCTGCAAAGTACTCAGTAGTTGATTCCAGCTTTGAAAAGGGTACTGTAAGGGCATCTTCCAACAGCTCCGTCATAGCATGGTGCTTAGATAGATAGAAACTTGATTTAAGTGTCAAAATCTTCTAGCTGACAATTTGTCTACTAATCGGGGACACTATAATGCTTCCTCACTGACTTTATGGTTTCAGTGCTCTCTGAATACAAATGCGTTCTGACGTACTTCCTGCACCGTTCTAAGACCTTTGTGACAGCCCAACCACCCACATGGCGCACCTTAGCATGGCCTGCCGCAGACATCTCCTGGACATTGAATGTTAAGAAAGGTAAGAAAGAGGAAAAAGTTGGATGGTAAGAGTTTAAGAGTTTAACGTCACCAAAGCTCCTGATAGTCATGAGTCATCAGGGGCGAAGCATGACTGAGCAGAGTTGTTTCTAACGCGGATCCACGTCTTTGCCCGACAACTCTGTGACGAGTCTCGTTTACCATCTTTATTAAGTGAAATAATGGGTGGGTTAGAACAGCAGAGGTAAAACAGGGAAACAGATAAAGTTAAATTCAAAACTTTAAATATCTGACTCAATGGCAGCACGCGCACTGAAACTCGTAACCGCCATTGAAATTTAGAACTTTAAATACCGAACACTCAATAACAAACGAACTACATTCAGTTAAATTTTCAAATATTCAAATCAAAACCGTTAGACAACCAGTTTTTTTCGATAACTAACGAATCAAACACTACACGATTGTTATAAACGGTTTTCACTCATAACATAAAATAACATAACATAAATTTTTTATAGTAACTCAATTTTTTGTCGTTATTGTATTATTTTACTCCAGTATGAAAATAATGAATTTCACAAGATTACTGACCCCTCGTACTGGTCGGTAGTTATTCTGTACAAGGAATGTTCCTTGTCGTGGATACCCTTGCTGTAACACGACATACACAGATCATAATGATAACACTCCTGTTACTGGCTCCTCTTGCTGGTCTTTGAGGACAACATCTGCCAGGTGCTCAAGAAACTTCCAGTAAATAGTCTGGGACAACTGTACAGCAACAGCCTTCTGAGCCACCGAGAACACAGTCACGCCATAAAGACCAGCCACATACTGTGCAAACTGTTGTGAATTGAACAATTGATGGAGCTTTGATGTTGCTGCTGTAAAACCTTCTCGACCTATGTTCATCACAATTTCGTCTGAATTCTCAGTTAAGTGGTTTTCAACAATGAGAAAGAAATGGTACCATATGATTCGGACAAAAGCACTCAAGGCACCTTCTCTACTGCTGTCACCGACTAGAAAGTCGATAACTGAATTTCGTTCCTTCGATAATGCACTCCGAGTTACTTCTGCCTTCAGACTTATCAAGATCTGACTGGTGTCCAACAGCTCTGGTGGTTCTGATAAGCTGGATTCGGGTCTCACCAGTCACTCACGAATCTCTGTCAGATCCATAGGGATTGCAACTCCCTCTTGTTTGAAGTACGCCTGTGCCAACCCATCGCTCATTTCAGCTGGAAAAACAAGGTTTTCATCTCCCTCACAATCATCCTGACATTCGGCAAATCTGAATCATCAACAACGTTTTTACGGCAACATGAATAATTCCTTCGTGGTTTGCCGAGGTTAGCTGTGCACTGTTGAACGACTTTGGGATCAGGCCGCAATAATTGAATGGATTTAAAATTGAGCAGTTGTAGGTGGCTTGCCGACTTTACCCTGGATACAGCTACATACATAAGCCAAATACAAACAAGTGCAGAAAAACCAAAAAGGTATTGTGGAATGAACCCAGAGAAGTCTCCCTTTGTGAGTAAGCCTGGTCCTGCAAGAAAGCTTAGACTGGAGCAGGAGCTCTTAATTGTGATGATGCGGCTTCGCTTGGCTCTGGTTGTGGGAGACCTGGCATTTAGATTCAATGTTTCAGAAGCCTTATTAAGCTCGATTTTTATTACGTGGATCAGACTCATGAACTTAGAGTTGTCATGGCTTGTCACATGGCCATCGAAAGAACAAACAAGGAAAACTTTGCCTAAGTGTTTTGAGAAATTTTATCCGAAAGTAAGGTGTATCATTGACTGCTCCGAAGTACTCATAGAAACCCCATCAAGCTTAGAGCTACAAGCTATATGTTGGTCGGACTACAAGCATCACTGTACTTTTAAATTCGTAATTGGTATAACTCCAAATGGTTTAATCTCTTACATATCTGATTGCTATGGAGGAAGGGCATCAGACAAATTCATTGTAACAGACAGCCGATTTATGAATCGTCTGGAGCCATATGACCAAGTTATGGCCGATAGAGGTTTCAAGATTCGCGATGAATTGGCAATGTATCAGGCAACCCTAGCCATTCCACCCAGTACAGTTGGTAATTTACAAATGAGTGCTAATAATGTCAGTACTACATCAAGAATTGCCAATGTTCGCATTTATGTCGAGCAAGCAATTGGTAGACTAAAGCACTATAGGATGTTAAGCACAGTTTTGCCAATCACCTGTCTACCTTTGTGTGATGATATTGTAAAAGCATGTTGTTGCCTTTGTAATCTTCTCCCTCCCTTGTGTGAATAACATGAAACAACAAATTGTGATCATTTTGCATTTTACTTGCAAAGCTGTAATTTTACTTAGCAATATACAAGAGAATTAGAAATAAGTAATATGTACAGCTGCAGGTAAAGTTTACATTTCGACCCAGTAGAAGGTCGAGTTTAAATTAATATACTAAAGCTGCACAGTGAACAAATTGCTCAAGTTCAATTAAACCAATTCAATCTATAAATATGTGGCTCCATGTCAGTAATATGCAAACCAACCCTACAATTTTTGTGTTTGGTAGGCCCCATCCCCTTCCCCCAACACCCTTGGAAATTTCAGTTCAGGCCAGTAGAATGGGGGGAGGCAGGGAGTGGGAACCTGGGAGAACAGTGGGGTGGGAATGTCAAGAGGGTAGGAAGCAGAAGAAAAATATTAAAACGAGCTCACTTTCTGCAAAATGGATGTTCGCTTCCGGTTATAAGGGGCGGGAAGAGGGAGAGTGGGGGCGGAGCCACATACATAATGTGCACATAACTTTCTACCAGTTAAAACAATTATTGATTCATGGAACAGGAAGAACAAGCCCATGTCGCATCCGTTGGCTCCTCTGTGATGTTTTCACACCCCCAGTGAAACCACAGTTCACAGATGTCACAACACACACTGTTTTCATCATCGCTCTCAATTTCCTCAGACTCCAAGCATAGTTTTGCACACTGGGGACAATAAGAAATTTCGGTTAAACCTAACAGTACCTTCACAACATACCCTTTGTAAAAAAAGACTAAGTTCTCTTTTACAGTTTTCCAAAATTCAGGGTCAAACTTGATTTCTTCAATCAGTGGCTCCCCAACTGTTGTCCACACAACAAAGCACCCCTTGGAACAAGAAGCCATAGCCATTTGTCCTTGGATTTGGGTGTAGTACTTGTGCGACCTGTTTAGTACAACCTCATTGTCCCTCATTGTCAAGAAATCAGTTTGATTCCATGTATCCTTCACTGCTTGGTCTCTAATGGAATAGGGGCATTTACATTCAACAACAAATTTGGTGCAACAATCACATGTGCATAGTGCATCTGGGCTGGCACCTATGTAGGGAAGGTCCATTTTAACTCAAAGTCCAACATCTTTGATTCTCAAGTTTCTGTGATGGCCAATTTCGTGCTTGAGAAATGCATCTTTAGCATCATGTTCATGCTCCCTTCCCTATTTTATAGAAGTTATGTTGTCAAGGGACTGATTGTATATAATTATTGTAAGCAGAGGCTTTGTCTTCACTACTTTCTGTCTTCCTGCGAGAAGGGTGTTGACCTTAGTGTATACCTCATGAAACTTGGAGGCTGTAATACGGGCTTTTCTTTGCTGAACCCACTCGGTGCACTCGCTCTGCGCTTGTGTAGCCTTTTCTATATATTCGCACTGTTGGTCAGTAAAGCTTAAAGATTCCAAAAATCCAGAAATCAGGATAACATCGCTTTCATTCTTATGTTCATCGACATAATTATTAGCTAGGTCTTCCATTGACAATGGTACTTTTTCTATTTTTGCATTTTCAGCAGAAGGAAATGCTTTGAATATCACTGACTTGTTGTTCACCTGCTGCCAGTTTTTCAGAAAGTTTTCTCATCCATCGTTTGTTGAAGTTCCTGAAGTTCTATCACACTCGCGCCTGGGGTCTTTGGCTCTATTTCACGAAAGGTGCAGTCATTCCAACTGCAAGGCATGGAAGTACATGCCAGGTCCGTATAACCCCTAGCAACTGCATGTTCTACCTTATATAAAAGCGCCATAACATGGTTACAGCTTTCAGCATACCCTGCAGTACAACTGCACCATGCACTGATAACTTTATTCTCTCCGCGATCAACAGCTGCCCATACTTCCCTGGGCTCGTCTCGAACTCTCTGCGAGGGAGTAACCTTGGTACTCAAAATACACTTGTTGCTTGAGTCATAGTGCACATAAACTGTTCCCACAAAGCCACTTGCAAAATATGAGTATGCTTTGCAGAGTTTATACTTTCCAACATACTCGTCGTCAAATTCCTTTTTGGAAAGTACAAAGGAGAATATTTTTCCTAAATGTAATGATGGCCATTTGGTAACATCGTTCAGCCATTCACTGGCAGGTAGTGATCTTGGATCAGAAGATAAATCCTTAATTCGAGACTGATATTGGCACCTCAGCCGTGTTTGAAGCTCTTCGCTGGAAACAACAATGGGCAAGTTTTGCTCACATGCAGAGAAAGCACGTGCAATGAGTTCTCTTTTTCTGCCGCTCACACTTTGTCCTCTTAGACTCAAGTAATCCTTCAATTCGCCGAGGCTCTTCTGCAGGAAATTGTCGTATAAATCTTCAAGTGAGTCGTCCGTCTGCAGCTGACTGCCAATCATGGGTCAATCATTATGACAACCAATGACACAACACTTGCGGCCTGCAAGAAGACAAACAAAGGAAAAGTCTCTTAATTTCAGTTTCGAAAACGAGAACGGTATTAACGGAGGCTAAATGGTGGTTATTTTTACAAAAGTTTGAATCGTTTGCGAGAAAAAAGCTAAAATAATTTAAAGTCGATCACGGCGATCAAGTGTTCTCTTATCCTTGCACGGAATTTCATACTTCAACCTGTTCAATTTTTGATTTCGAAATTTTCGCGATTTAATGGCAAAGATGACTCAAGTTACAATAAAAACTGAAATCTATGATAAAATCCCTCAATGATGCAGAACTGTAGCAGCCTGAATGGTTAAAGTTACGACAAATTTTGAGAAAGAAAAACCAAAACAAACCACTTATCGAACGACAATGGCGGCCCCAATCCCCGATTGAGTATGCTGCCTAAACATGCTTCGGATCGCGAAATTATCTTAAATTCAAAACTTATGAAAGGTTACTTACCTTGCTGGGTTCTTATTCCAGGCTTGTGTTTACTTTCTCGGCTGTACCTTTTGGATTTAAAACTAATGATTTGCTTGAAGACCCACGCACAAAGCAGGATTATTTTAAGCAAATGTATGGCGCGTTGCCTAGCAACGCGAGTTTGTTTGCTCCCCAACAAAGATGGCGGCCAAAACCGTGAAAGGGTCTATTGAATCATTTCTCTTACTCTTAGCCCCAAGATGGCAGATATTGGCGTTCTAGTTTGCTGATAAAAAAGCTCACTGAAACGTCTCCAATAAAAATTGTATCCACTGATAATTAAACATGATTGGCTCAACCCGATTTGGTGATTAGTCACAACACACAAGTGACAAGGTCCTTAGCTCTTCGCTGTTGATAAGGAATAAGCTAAGATATTGTGTTCACTGAAGTACGTTACCTTGTGAATAGGCTTTACTTCTGATGGCAGGGTAGTTACCTTGCTTTCAATATCGCGTTATGATTGATTCAAGACTGTATAATTTGATTCGATAAACATAAAAAGGGCGAAAGCGACGAACGTGATAGCAAATCGATCTGAGCAAGCTTGAACAGCAAAATTCAAGCAGGCGACTTCGTTGACTCAGTGCTATGGGGGAGTGTGGGTACCATTACAACGTGCAGTAGATGCTGGGTTACAGGAGGTTACAACGATTAGTAGTTACTGGGTTACAACGCGACGTGCAGAACGGGTGCTTGTGAAGTTGTGTCTCTTGGGGCGGACTTAGGGGAGGGGCCGAGGGGTCCGCGGTCCCCTCCCTCGTTGTCACTTTTAATAAGATACACGTAGATGGTTATTACACTTTTTCTACGTCAGGCCCTGCGGCCCCGATTTCTGTATGTTCTGGATCTGCTCCTGTGTCACCTCATATCTCTGCTTGTTACGAATTATATTCTTGCTCCAAAACTTCGTGACGTTGTGTATTTTTTGTAGCCTCTACAAGCTCATAAACACTTCATTGCTTCTAGGGCCATACCCATAAACTGTTTCGTTAACCATCGCCCGACCAACCCAACAACTTTTTAGGAAATGAAACAAATAAAGATTTTATACTTCAAGCTTTATACTTATTATAGCATTGTAGTAGAAGCTATTACATGTTCCATCAACATCAATACTTTTGTATACTGTATTTCTATACTGTATTTATATAAATGTCCACAGAAACGTGAACTATTATTTTAAAACTTATTTAAAGAAACGGTAACTTGTAATCGTCTTCGTACAAACACGAGTTGCAATGGTAAACCCTGACAGTCTAATTTTAATTTCAACACAAATGCTAAAACTGAGATAACAACCTAGCCTGATAAGTGCGGGCAGGCTAATATCAACCGGGTAACTGAATTTCTGTCTCATCAGTACAAACGTGAATTACGTAAACAAACAATCTAGGGTCAGTACTGAGAGTGAAACCAGCCGATCGAGCCCAACTTCGTTCTCAGGCCCCTTTTCCCTGTTGTTGTTTTATTTTTATTTTCCTTTAAATTTTATTTTTCCCCGACCGACCCATCCATTGTCACGAGCCTGAGGGCGATGGAAAACGAAACATTTTATGGGGATAGCCTAGTTAAAGAAAAGTTTAT
>JAOBYG010020454.1:0-12606 GCA_025403545.1 Epizoanthus stellaris | reverse complement strand
CCAAAATGAAAGAAAACCGAGGTTAAATGAAGATTGATGCAAAAATATCGTCATTTAACTCACCGGGAAGAAGCCATCGCGTCGCTTTCGAATTCAGATTTCCCGCGGC
Organism: Epizoanthus stellaris; assembly: GCA_025403545.1. Taxonomy (NCBI): domain Eukaryota; kingdom Metazoa; phylum Cnidaria; class Anthozoa; order Zoantharia; family Epizoanthidae; genus Epizoanthus; species Epizoanthus stellaris. The sequence continues at coordinate 12,497 of JAOBYG010020454.1, read as the reverse complement.
AGGAAGTCGAGTCCTTCGGAACCGGAAGCTGACGTCACCTGTCGTTGGATGAGTATGCAACGGAATTAGTTACTAGGCTCCGCGTAGTGCGCTCCCCCGCCCCTGGTTCAGTTAAGTGAAATATAATGGGATGGAGTATAGAATCTTGAGGAACAGTGCAGGTAACTGGGAAAAAAGTCAGAGTTGGAACCATTATATGACTCACGAATTATTTTCGTTCTGATAAATAACTCATATTTATATTGATCATCAGTAGAATTGACGAAAAGAGGTAACGAAAAACAGCACCAGTATAACTGTGCCGGTCCTTGATACAGATTGCATTCTTTTATATGTAAAAGCAGTAATGAGATTGGATGGGGCATCGGGGGTACCCCCAATTTTAAGATGTTTGAAGAAAAAGGTACTGCAAAAATATTCCTCTGTTCTAGTTTCTCATCAGTTCTCCCCCTCCCCAACATGTTTTTGTGAACGGTTTTGAGAAATTGATAGATTTTCCATACAAAGTCTTGTCAATTGTATCGCCACCTGTATCATGTATACATTGGTTAACATGACATTGGTCAACGGTCTATATCTACCAAAACACCAACTGACAGCTTGTGTTGCTCTCGTAATGTTCGAATTTGGATCTATCATGTTGTGCACATGAACTGATGAATCATTAACAGCAGTTTTTTTTTCATAATTTAAATATCCCGGGGGTACTCCCTATAGTTCGCGGATATCGGGGGGGGGTGCTCGTCGTACATTTTAGGGGTTGAAAATTGACCACCCGGTTTTTTAGTGGTTCGGATATTTTGCCCTAAACGTGACGCAGTTGAGAATTAGGCGCTGCAGAAACACGACAAGATTGGACCATTTGCGACTTTCGCCGACTCAAATGAACGTCCTTCACATTCAAAATAGTGCTACAAAAAGCCTCAAAATGTTTGGTGTTGTCAAGGAGATGAGCTTGTCTGCAAGGGAAATTAAACCTTACTCGACGATAGGTAGGTCGACAAATAGACATTATCCGTTCGTTTGTGACAATAGTGACTCTCATCGATTGTCTTGTATCTTTCAAAATCGCGCGATTTGCAAAAGCTGTCATTTCTTCATAAATAATATTTACAAAAATGTTTTTGATGTTCTGTGTTCGATTAAGCGCCGCCTTCAAATAAGCGCCGCACCCCTCAACAACATCGCGGCGTTTATTCCACACACTTGAGCTCTAGAGGGGCGCTTATTCGAACATTGTCAAAGCAAAAATGAAAAACGATACGATTTGTTTCAAACCAACAGCGAAAATGTATTCCTATGTACAACAATGGAAGAAGAAAGTATAATTCACACAAGTTTTGTTGCTGTTGTTGTTGTTAATGTTTTTAGAATTAAAACGTTGTTGTGTTTTTATTCAAAAATGTCGTTTTTTATGAGATTTAATAAGCGCCGCCGCCTTCGAATAAGCGCCGCACTTGAATAAGCGCCGCATCAAAAAGTCTACAAATTTAATAAGCGCCGCGGCGCTGTTTTGAGTAAATACGGTACGCTAGAAATTTCAACCAGGTGCCACAATTTTGAAATAAGCCCGTAAAGTTGACTAGTTGTGACCTCGCGATAACAGACCTTACAGTGGGGGTCATAGTCGCCTTTGCTTTCGGTAAAACGACGAAAATATTTTGATACAGCTATATATCTGAAGAATCTACAGTGATATATCTCCATAATCAAATAAAAACGGGACTTGTGAAGCGAAAACAATCTCTTCCACAGCTCCACCAATATGTTGATTTTTCTCGAATTTCGAGGCCAGTCAGGCTGGCTAGTCAGGACTAAATTTGAACTGCCCACGAAGAAGCCAAAATAGACTTTTGAACAAACTAAAATATATTTTCGCATTTTCGTTCACTACCTAGAATATAAGAGAAATATATTTTTGACGCGAAAGTGACTGGTCGGTTTTTATGGAGACTCGCTCTTAAAGTTTCAGTTAGTTTTTGCGGTCGTCGAAATGTACCATTATTTTCAAGTCCCAATTCCGTAATGTTGAACCTCCAATTCCCACTCCTTGTTGTTGAGAAATAACAAAAAGAAAGAAGAAAGAGAAATGGGAAAGAGAGATGCAAACTGACTCAGCTGTCGTTAGATCGCTTTCGATCATGTTCCGTTAGCAGTCGCGCTCATCCCAAGAAATGTCTGGAATACTTAACTGACGAGTCACGGGTCTCAGCACATGAAAGTTGTGGGTTCCAATCTGGCCAAGGTCACTTTTTATTCTCTTTCTTTTTATTTCCCTTGGCTCTTTTATTTGTTTCTTGTTTGTCTGTTCAATTCCGCATAAGGGCGTTTTCAAGGAAATTTTGGGAGGGATAGCATAGTGACGTAATAGTGTTTATCATATGATATTTCCCGGAATCTCTTTATTTTAACAATTATATATATATTACGTATATTTACTAGCAGTTACTTTCGCAAGTGGAGTGCTGCCGAACTGCATTCACTGTAAAATACCGATCTGCATGGCCTGTTGATATACAATATACACTCACTCAACTCAGTTACTGAAGGCACACGATAACACAAGTCCATCCATTTGTATTTGATAACTGTACGTTTATTGATTGATTGCAATGTCCTAGCAACACAAAACCAAAGGGCAAGTCCAAGTTCAACAGTTTAATACCCGTGTGCCGTCTTGAAAATATGTTGAATTAAGTTACAAATCAAAATCAACCAAAATCTTGAAAGCTATAAAGAGTATCGCCTGAATACGGTGCTCACACTGCTTCCGCTGGCGTTAAAAACACAGCTCTTTACGAGTCACAAATATCGTCGTACACACGCCAATCGTATATGCAAAGCCGAAACTCAACCCCAATGCAAATTTACCTTTATAACACATGTGCCTGGGGCCATTGCTGCAGTGAAGTGCAGAATCAAGAAAGAAATCGCCAAGAAACACTGGAGAAAATATGCTATATTTGAAATATATGGGACGCCAGACTGTGTCAACGAACTCAGCCGCTCATAAGTCAATTACCGCTCCAGTTGCCTGTGATGCGGCCTGTGATTTTGCATTTGCGCCGTCAGCACATCGACCAAAGACTCGAAAATATCTTTCAGAACCTTTGTGTTTGTAAATCTTACTGTCTGCAAATTCAACTCACTAGCTCGTTCCATGTTGTGTTGTGATTTCAACTGATATAAACGAATCGCTGATTGGCCACACTACTTTTAGTAAGAAAGCTGCTGATTGGCTAGACTTTCAGACTTTATATAATCAAGCAGATGATTGGATAATATTCAGCTCCTCATATAAAGGAGTCGCTGATTCGCTGTTTCGTACCGGAAATCTTAACGACGAACCTAAAATTCTCGTCTTTCTCGAATCTGGCTACTAAAATATGAGCTGCCTTCGCTAACGCTGCGGCAGCAATAAATACATGGGTAATAGTAAGGTAATTCAAGATTTAGTGTATGGGAAAGAAGTGCAAATCGTCATCAAATGTTCGTAACATAATATTACTTGCAATTCGTCCAATTTGGGAAATAATGCCCGCCATACTTCCATAGAGAACGATCTTTGTTTAATCTGTGGCACTATAAAAGTCGAAATCAGATAATGTTCAGACTGAGAGAGATAATATATAGTTCCTGTTATTTTGATATATTTGCAAGTTGCCCGACTTGCATTGTAAAGTAAGAGGACGTGACTGTACACTGACACGAAATTAAGGTGTGGGGATAAGTTGAAATATTTATTGGTTGCCATGGTGAATGAAGATTTACAAAGTAACAGTACGTGATGTATTTAACAATATATTCAGGTGGGGCATTAACTAGAAATAAAAATAGAATTCAGCGAATATTTACATTGATAGAGAGAGAAAGAGAGAGAGTAGGAAAGCTAGACGTTGATGTATGTGGAAGGTGTACATTGACATGATATTAAGGTGTGACGATCGTAAGTTGCTAAGCAGTATGAAGCGCTACAAAGTAGCAGGACATGACAATAGATCAAGGTGGGCTATTGACCAGAATGGAAATCGTTGGTTGAGTACGCGAGGTAAGATCCATTTCCCTCAACTCCTGAACTAACTTGGTACCAATAATTGATCCTCCTTCCTATCAATTTCAAAAACACAAGATTTAGTTACTGCCCGGGTGTATACTGTTTTGTTAACCATTTGGTACTGGAGATTCGCAAGAGAAAGTATCCAGCATCTTGAGATTTCCAAATTAAACAGTACCGTACGGTCTTCCATTATGGCGTTTGCGAGCAACGAAGGCAGGAAAAGTTGTTGCCGCAGCCGCCTCTTGCAAGCCATCAAGAAGCGCTGTAGTAGGGTTAATTCCGACCATGTTCAAGCCTACGAGCAGTCGAGTTCCCAGAGTTTTCAAATTCTAGATTTGTCTTGGGAAGCATGGCGGCAAGGAAAGAAGATCCATCGAAACGAAGAACAAGAACTTGGCTTGCGCAGGCATTCAAAGGTGCAATCCGAACCGCAACTGCTTGCTGTACATCGACGATCTGCAATTTCTGACGAGTTGGAAAAACACATTTGGTATCAAGGTCAAAGACTCCTTGAAATAAGGCAAGATTTCGTTTTACGATGTAGACTGAGAGAGTGTGGATTGCTTTGAACAGAACTTAGTTTCGCAACTGGCCAAGTAGGTATGCTTGACAATTTGTGAACGTTCTTCATCCACATGAACGCCACTGTAATTAGCTAGAAGGTATGTTCTGTAATCTGTAGTATCAAGGGATGATACTACACGATAGATACGAATACATATACTCCAAACTCGGTTTTGAATTGGATTTTAAGGAACTGATTGAATACTTTGTTTAAGGAATAACTCGTCTGCCAAGACCGTCGTTTGGACGCACATAAATCAGACGGTTAACTCGTCTGCCTTATTTCCCGTATTTATACTAGACGGTTAAACCGTCTCAGACGAGTTAATGGTCTTAGACGAGTTAACGGTCTTCTAGTATAAATACAACCAATGTCAAATCCTGGATGGTGTAATTGTGAAATATAGCTGTAATCTCAACAACTTGGTCGATGTGGCGGAATTATTCTATTACCCAACTGTTATGTCCTCGTGTCTCATTTGGTTGTACAAATTATGGTGTATAGTTATAACCCCATGATACTTTGTTCTGTTATTGTAATGGTAAAGGTGATGGTAATGGTAAAGCTAATATAATGCTGATGGTGATGGTTATGGTCATGGTAATGGTCATAGTGATATTGGTGGTAATGGTGATGGTAATGGTAAATGTAATGGTAATGGTAATGATAATGGTAATGGCAAATTTAATGGTAATGGTAATTTTACTTAGACTGGGTGGCCCTCTCAGCAACACGGTTGTTATCTAGAGGGGCCTTCTACTGTACTTTACAAAAAAGCTGCGACTCCAGAATTCGATATTCCATTAGTAGCTGACTGGTAAATAGCCGTTACACGGTGTCATTTTCTTCGATCAACAAAAGAGGTAGATATAAAGCTGTAACATTAGTGACAAACATCGTGCAAACATTGTTGAGAGATAAGCACAAGAATTAGTACAACACACAAGAAAAACCCAGTTGAACAATGGGGAAACAAGTCCTAGTGTAGCTACTTTTAAATCTAGACTTAACACATATCTTTTTAAATTGGCATTTTAATCGTACCTTATTGTTTTAGATTTTAGATTTTGTTTTATATATGACAAGGTAAATTTTGCACAAGTTTTATTTATTTTTTATCCTATTGAATCATTGTAAAGCGCTTGGGACTATTTGAAAAGGCGCTATATAAGCGTTTTAATTATTATTATTATTATTATTAACAAGAACAAGCACACGAAAAATTGTACTTATGTTGTGCTTATTCTACAAATGTTATCAGTGTGAACGGACGCAAAACAGGCACAAACACAAGAGTCGCAGCAGTGTGTCTGGTCCATACTTTCCAGACTCCCGCTTACTTCAACATTCAAACCGAGTTTTCAGCATTCCTTAGTTTCATGTGTTTCCGCTGCCCCAATAATTGGTTTTCATCTTAGTCTGGTTCACTCCTATGATATTTATAAGCAAAAGAATCACGACTAAACTACGCATGCGTAGTGGCGATATTTGAAGGTACCCACGAAGTTCCGCATGACTGCCTTGGATGGCGTAAATCCACTTAGAATATGTATCGAGTTTCACATGAAGCTATAACAATCAGTTTTCTTATTTCAAAAACGATTTCAGATACAGAGGTGAACAAATGAAAACCAAATGACAATCCTCTTTCTTAATTTGGATCGGATATCTAGACTAAGTTAAATGCCAATATCAATAACCATATGAAACAGGCTATTAGTGACACTGAAACGTGTTTTTAAAATAGGATGTGATAACTATTGGTCGCATTACAATTTATCACTTGATGTATTTATACAACGATATTCTTACTATCAAACAGTCGATCTTTACAACAATCTAGCTACACTTTGAATTGTGTATTATTGGAAAACAATTACTTTACAGGGCAATAAAAATAAATTGGAGTAACTACAAATGTAAGTATATATTGCAATCTCCATATTGTACGACAAATTACAAGTGTATGCGTGATCTCAGTATAGTATGAAATAAAGAGAGTGTACCCAAACTATGTCAGGAATATCGAGACTGGGAAGGAAGCCGCAGCTCTATTCCTGATACCTTATTTGGCAACCTCGTTCCCAGAATCTATGTATGCTATCCATGTTTGGGAATAAAGACAGTCTTGGTTGCTTTTCACTGGTTGTGATTCCAACGATTGACGAATATGAATAAAGGTTATCTTTTTGGCCATGGTCAGATTACTGCAACTTTTAGTCCCCTGTACCCTTACATATACACTTACGGCAGTATGATTGTCTTAAAAAGGTGGCTTTTTATGAAACCTGAAAAAGAACACCATTCCATCAGTGTTAAAAAGCAACATGCTACAAATTCTGAATAACTCAAACGGAAACTTTCAAAACATCCAATGCATGCTGATCCATGTTAGTCCATCAGTCAAAGATGATTTTCTGCCAAGTGGGTTCTTGGTCTTCTTCAAAGATGTTGCCGGGGGGCTTTTCTTGATCACAACAAATGGGTAAACCACGAACAAAACTATTGTTTGTAATTAATACCCTCCCTCAGTCAGTTTGTAGGAGGATTCTTGCATTATCTTATGTTGAGAAAGTTCTGAGTGTTAGTAGAAACGGGCACCTTCTGTCTACAACAAAATACAATGAAATGTTCCGTGTAGTCAGCGGTAAAAAAGTATAGCACGAGTCTTAGCGTAATCCCCATAATAACTCAAGACGGTCAGTGTCAGCCGCAATATTTAATAAAACACGACAAAAGAAAAACAAAAAAGTGACAGTAATTCAGAAAATTTTCGGCTACTGCAGTTCTTAGCGAGCGAAAGAAAAAAACTTGTGTGATTTTCCTCAAGGAATTCTCAATAATTTTTATTCCGCATAGTAATGAATAATAGTGTTTGAGATACGCCGTGTAAGCGTGGAAAAATGAAGCAAATCAACCGAAAGTCTTTTAGTAAACAAAATGAGATTTACTTCTTCCAGTACGTCAATAAAAAAAACGTTTTAATGTGCTAGTACACGATCGGACGGTAATGCTCTTGGTGATGATGATGAAAATGATGACAGCATCAACAGCAATTACCATGGTAACGATGGTACTCTACTATCCACGACAATGGCAGCTTGTCATCTTTATCATATTGCATTGCGGGAGTGGATGAAATGAATAATGCTTTCATTCCATAAAAGGAAGGACTTGTGAACTCCATTATTATGCTCCAATGTTCCCACTTACAAACTGTTTTTCTTGGAATAATTCTAGATGAGCACCTTTCAGGGAAATGTCATATATCTCGTGTAGCAAACAAAATTTCAAAATCCGTAGGTGTAATTTTCAAGTCAAGTTTTTATCTTTTCAAATCTTCTTTACGAACACTATACTAGCTGCTTCATTTGAATCATCAAAGAAAATAATTCAACAAGTATATATATATATTTGAAATTTTAAAAGCATTAGCCACAGACTGTAGGGCTCGAAGACTCTCTATGGCAATCTACCAGTACGTGCCGACAGGAACGTTTATGCACCAAACAATGCCTCCGACCTGTCTTCGTTAAGTATTTCCTGAGTCCCCTATGGATGTTTCTGAACATAAGATCATAGGGCAGTGCAATCTGCTACACGATACTGGCTGAGCATGAGCGAAGAGACCACGTGCTGCTCACATACGAGCCGTGGGAGCATGGACCATTTGACAGGAGGGCTACCGTAATGTATGGCCCGGTATGAACAACCATTCAGTTGACGACAGGCTACCACTGGGCACGTGGTGGAAAGCCTGGTGCGAGACCCATTAACAGCAGGCTACCGTTGAACCTGTGGTGGGTGGCCTGGTGCGAGAGACCGAGGCGTGTAAATCTTCACCAACTCATCCCAGGAACAGTCGGCAACCTGGAGGTAAAAAACAAATGATACAAAAATGAGGACAACTGTTAGTTATTTGGCTTCTTTCTACGTGAACAGCAGGAAACATTTGAGTCTTGTTTCCTCCGAGCCTCCAATAACAACTGTCTAATGTCTCGATTGTAATCTTATTGTGAGCAGACGTACACGATAAATTCCTTTCCAAAACTACCCAAATAAATAAACAAAATGTTAAGCAAAAGAAAACAAAGAAACTAGTGATATGCAGCTGCCACTCACTGATACTCACCTCTCCTGGGACATGGAGGTTACAATCCACCCCAGTGACAAACTCCGTGTGATGTTCAATGGTTTCTAGAGGAGTTGGTCCAACAGTGAAATCCCAGGTTCTGATTGTGAAGTCATACGAACTCGATACAACGACACTCCCTTGGTGTGGCGAGCACTGCAGCATAGAAAGAAATGCATCATAACGTTTGTATAGTATGTATATGGCTAGGTATGCAGGTAGGTAAGTTTGTAGCCTGGTAGGTAGGTAGGAATGTATGTAGCTTTGTAGGTAGGTATGTATGCAGGTAGGCTGGTAGGTATGTATCTATATATGTATCTAGGTAGGTAGTTATACCAGGGTTCCTGCAGGTGATAACTCAGCCAATTCAAGACGTTTTTAAGACTTTTTAAGGCCCAAGCTTGGAAAATTTAAGACCTAATATAAACCGGTTTTGTTTTGGCCACATTTGAACGTACTAGTTTTTCCACTATCAGGAAACATAATAGCAATAGAGAGACCCAATGTTATCATTAGAGCTGTACCACTGGTGACGACTAACTGCATGGAGTGTCCACAAAACCTCAGCCTTGAGCATGTCATTTGAGCCAAAGGTTTCACGATTGCAAAGCTATCTTCACTTCAAAATTTAACCAGTAGAAAAATACATTTGACTTAAACGGAAATTTAAGGCCTTTTTTAAAGACCTTGAGAAACAATTTTGCCATATTTAAGACCTTTTCAAAACCTTAAAAATATCAAATGAAAAATAAGACTTTTTAAGGATCCGCGGGAACTCTGTATACAGATAGGGAGCTATGTATAGGAAATTAGGTAAGTATGTAGAGTCGTATGTATGTTTGTACGTATATAAACTTCTTAATAACCTCGTTTGGTCGTTCTGTTCGTGGAAATACTTGTTTTTATTGGTACGTTTTTTAGTTTATTTTACATGTGATATAGACAGATAATATAGATAACAAAAGAGAAATAATGCCAGGTATTACAGAGTATATATGGAAAAAGTAAAGGTGGAGAACTACTGGTACAGACTAAGTGTAAGCAACTGTGTTATTATATATTTGCCCTTTATGTCTGTGATCAACGAACGAGGGCAAAATATTCTCCCGTACAGACCGACCAAATGAGGTTATTAAGAAGTTAATTATATGGTCTTTCTGTATATTTTTATACGGCTTCAAAAGTCACCCATAATGGCAAAGTTTTCATACAAATTTATAATGAACTAGAATCTACTGAAGTCCACAGGTTTCAGCTCCAGGTTCCCTGCTCAGTTCAAAAGGCGCAATTAGAATCACGCATTCATGACGTCATTCTGAGAAGCGAATCTTATTGGTCACTTTACATCAATAAAATCGGTTGCAAACTGGTTTATAAATTGGGTTCGCAAAAAGGAATCAAAAGAGTGATCGAATGCTACGATAAGTGGCTTAAAAACTGTCTTCAAATCTTTCTAAAACTAAAAGAACAGTTTGGTCAAAAAACCGTGTCAATCTCTAAAACGTTTGGTGGAACGACTGGGGCTTGGAAAGCAGGTTCTCAGTGCTTATGGTCTTCATGTTCCCTGGCATAACTTGGATTGTGCTGTTGCTAATATTTGCTCGTGTGAACATTTGGGAGGTAAATTTAATTTGTTCATTAGTATTCTGTTCACCAACGGAGGTTACTTGTTACCCCATTTGGTCGCGGTCGCTTTGCTCCACTCAACGTGTCCGACGTGTTGCGCTGATGTTCTAACAAAGGAGACTTGCAATTAGCAAGACTCTGCACATGCATTTTATGGTCAGCAAGTTGACAAGACAGACATATGTCTCTGAGAAGCCAGCATCAAGGAGATGACCGACATTTGCCTTGTGAACAGACTGATGGTCCTTCACGTTTCCATCCATTCCCAAGGTTTGAGTTGCTTTTAATAAACATTTTTCAATTTAATATTTACCAAGTGGTCGGCTAAAATACCACTTGTAATTAGGCTTCTTCGGATCTCTCTTGGTGTTGACTGCAAAGCAGAACGGACTCTCTCCATCCATCATATCAGCAGGGTATATGCTAGCAAAAAGCTTGTAATAGCGGATGGCACAGCATTCAACGTTTGTTGCTTGCATCATTGGCTTAAAGTTTCTGCAGTGGCCGCCACCCTTATCGTGTCGTGTCTTTGTGCCATGCTCGGATTTCCATGCAAGGACCTCATTCCCATTTGGCCGGTCTTTCTCAAAGCATACATCACGCCAACACAGCCTGTAACTTTCATCACGGGCTTGGAAACCAAAGTAAACGAAGAGAAACCACCAGAGTGTTCTCTGTAGCAGCAGAGGATCGTTGCAGCCAAACTGCCCAGTTTCAAACAGTTTCTCCTCCTCCTCCCCTCTGACCTCATGACAAGCGTTTGGTTTGTTACCAAAACCTTTTGACACAAGTGCCTTGCGTTTGGCGTACAGCACTTCTCGTGACTATTGGAACTCTTTATCAGTTAAAATGTTCAGCTGAGAACGTTGTTCCTTCAGCTGTCGCGCTGAATGCTTCTCCTAAAGTACGTGAGTGTATCCGGCTCGTACTCGCCGCCATCTTTCTTCTTGCGGATTTCTACAAAACAAAACTAGCCGTGCAGCTCATTGAGCTAGGCAGCGGGAATTTCTGACAACTCTCGGGTTTCACTGATGAAAGAACAAAACCGCTTCCAAGAATTGATGTCACTGTTTGTCTTGTTGACAGTATTCACGGAACGTTGAGCTTGCGTGAACTTAGTGATTTCGTCAACTTTTGCGGTAGCCACTTTTGCGACACTTGGGATGACAAGAATGGTCAAAGATATACAAAATCCCTACCCACGAGCAAGTCCACTAACTCAAATAGTTTACCCAAGGGCAAGTTGACTCAGTCAAACGTTCCATCACAAAATGTAAAAACTCAGTTCAATATTTATTTCACAACAGTAGCAAGAAATTGTAAAACGTTTTAAAAATGTACAGCCTTTAGTTAATGTCAAAATCGTACAAAAAGGGATGCCATGTGTTACACGAGGTCATTGGACAGAAAATTACCTTTGTGCACTGTTGCCATGAAAATATCATGTCTGCGATTAAAATGATATAGTAAACTAGATACCTGACAGATGAAATATAAAAAACCAGTGCAGATGTAGAAAAGAACCACTAAATTTTATCAGATTATATACCTCGTTCTCCAACTCCGCCATCTTTCTTGAAGTTCGAATAAAAAACTCGTGCCCAGTCACCTTAAATCGCTGGTCAAAACTGCCAGACTCCGGGGAAGAGAGATTTCAAATATCCGCACCCTGGGGCGAGTCTACGAAGTCAAAAGCCTCTCCCAGCGGCAAGGCGATCCTGTCAAATGCCCGTCTCCTGACCCCGTCCCCCCCCCTCGGGCTTAACATTGATGGGTGCATAATGCTGGACCAAACCGAGCCCTGGGGAACAGCCGATAGAACAGGTAGCAAAGGGGACTGCTAACTACCGATCACCCCACACTAAAAATTGCCTATCCTTGAGAAAGATACAGTACTTATCCATTGCAAAGTATTCTCCCTGATCTCATACTTTAATTACGAAACTTTTCGGACGGAAAAACTAACTTTCGGACGTTTTTTGACACATTTCGGACGTTTTCTTGCCTGAAGTTTCAGATGTTTCACTCTGATACAATATCGCAAGTAAACATCATCAAATTTATTGAATACATTGTTGTTTAGACAGTTCAGTTTGAAAACAACAAACTACAGGACA